>CALNHX010010269.1:0-41851 GCA_940337035.1 Agriotes lineatus | reverse complement strand
TTCTTCATCTTGCAAAAGGAAAACTCTGGCCAATCTCTTGTTTCGGTACCCGCCTCTTCAGTCTGTCAGTGCCTTAATCTGTGTGGAAATTAACTTCCGCCTCGGCGGTTTTAGGTAGTCGTCAAGGAGGTACCTTGTGGGGATTTGAGGTGATTTTGGAGGTTTTTTTGGGTTTCAAGCTTCTCGGCGATGGGTAGAGGGGGTAGAGGCTGCTCACAGGCGCACTATTTCCATCCAGCAGCGACGAGCGGGCTCGATTAAGGCCACCTAGGTGTAGGTGGCCTTGGCTTGATCCCTGCCGTGGAGTTTGCTCTGCCAAAATGCTGAAAAAATTGCCAAGAAAAAGCTTTGTGTTTCTAACATATTTATTTAATGCCATATTAAGACTCAGGTAATTTAAAGCAATTCAAAGAAGTGCAAATGATAGCAAATCCTGACAAAGATCAAACGGGTGTCTCCTCATATCGTCCTATGCGCCTCTCGACAATAATATCAAAACTATTTGAAAAAATCACCCTTAGAAGAATCAGTGTAGATCTATCACCATAAGACTGGGTTTCGCGAAGCACACTCAACAACACAACAAAATGATCGCATCACACACACCATTAACAAAGCTCTTGAAGAACATAAATACTGTATAGCCGTTTTCTTAAATGTGAGCCAGGCCTTCGACAGTGTCTGTCCAAGATAAAGCAGGCGCTCCCTCCATACTTCAACTTGCTAAAGTCATACTTAAGTGGTCGTCAGTTTCAAGTCAAAATTAATAATGCAATTTCCAGTTTATACCTAGTTAATGTTGGGGTGTCCCAGAGAAGTGTTCTTGGTCCATTTCTTTATACACTTTTTACATCAGACCTACCTACCATGGAAAACACAAGAAGTGAAACATTTGCTGACGATACGTCGATCCTTGCAAGCCATAAGAATCCTACAACGGCCTCGTCACTTATAATAAAGGTAAAGCCGGTAAATTGGCGACACAAAATACAAAATTTTCAAAGCATGCAACAGTTAGCTTGGAAGTAGCCAAGTTGATGGACTGACTTCGCAGATCTGTGGCATTCTGATTCGATATAAAATCGATATTTAGGTAAAAAACAACGATACGGTAGAAAACCCGGAACCCAAAAAGTGTATTTGCATAGCACAAGTTAATAAATCCGAATTAAATCGTGTTACTCTGCGGCAAATATCGCTATGCTTTAGTGATGTCAACTTTCGTTACTTTTCGGTACTTGTAACTATTCGTTACTTTTCGTTGTAGTATCCGTTACTTTGTATTCGTTACCAAGTACTCGTTTATTCTAAAGTTCGGATCAAGTACCTGAAAGTTGAGCGAGAGTATCCGTTGGTTTCAGATGGAGTGCCGAATACTCCTCCCACACGGAGCTGCGAAAACTGACGTAAACAAACAACACTGAATGTTGACTTCTTTATTTCTCAGTATTGAGCATTGCGCTCAGAGCTTATGCACACGTAACATCAGGAGTTGTATTTGTTACGCATTTAATATGTAAAATAGGTGTTAAAGCCACCTAGTTGAGAGGCCTGCTTTTATTTTGTTTTCAAAGTAACTTTATGGAAGAACAGGTAATAGCAACCTTGTAACCTACCTGATCTCTGATCACATCTGTTAATAATAGTTTGTTCGGGAAATTACCGATTTTATTTCACGGTATTAAAAAGTGCTAGCTAATACACTTTTTCGTAAAACTACTCTAAAAGAAAACATCCCCGAAGCCTCGTTTATATGTATAACGCATATTAAGCATTTTTTCGGGAAACTATCTATTTCATTTTAGAGCATTATAAAAGTCCAAGTTAAGAAGGCTAATCGCTGTTCGAATGTGCGTAAAAATATTTTCATGAAACCCCTACTTTTACAGACAGCATTCTAATTTTAAACACAATCTCAAACATCGCATCGTAAGATGGCAATAATATAAAAAGCAAGGTTAAACCAAATACTCTTTGGTTAAACTATAGCGTTGAGTGAACAAGTACTTGTTCACTCAACGACTACAGTAACTGTTTTAAAAATGTAACGAATACTTCTGCAAGTTGACATCAGTTACTTCGGATCTTGTCGGGTAACGAGTACTCGTGTAAAGAATAGTTACTTTTTTGACATCACTAGTATGCTTGTCAAGTCACAAATCATAACAGCGTTACTACGTGCGATAATCCTTATCTCGACACACAAAAACGAATACAGTTAAACTTCGATAAATCGCCAAGCCGCATCGCGGCAGCTTGGGGAATCGAGAGCGTTACATGTTCGCTGGTATGGTAAAACTCGACTGCAATCAAAAAGCTAAATTTGCAGCCCACCGGCTTCGTTAATCCCTTCTCGGGGGTGTAACGGCAGAAAGAAAAATTCTGGATGCACTATCAAAAAAACTACGCAAACGTTGATTGCAAGAAACAAAATCTAGCAAATTCCAACGGCGATACGATTTTTGCGAACTTCACACATTATTTCCGCGTGAAGTCCATTTGCCTAATTGAGCGCTGCGTCACGCTTATAAAACCTTGCATAAACATATCGACAGGGCCGGCTTAGCTGGAAATGAACGAGAACTAATTTTCATAGGAAGTGTTACGAATAGAAATTAACCTAAGAACAACTAAGCCCATATTTCTGAAACTTTTCAAAGGGCCAAAATCTGACATTCTCAACCACTTTTCTTAATTATATTTTGTCATATTAATACAGAAAAAGTACTTTACCTCAACAAAATGTCTCTCTTTATACACTTACTAACTGATTGCTGACAGATCGAGTAAGTTGATCTTACACACCTGACCGGTTACCACATAAATTAGAAAACATCGTGGGGTAAGTACATATTAGAACACAAGTACGGTAAATAAAATATAGCATGTGGTAACTAAAAACTACATAATAAAATAATTCAAAACTTTGACAATATCCTTGTTCTTCTATCGTGCGAACAATGTAAGATACTCAATCGTTAAGTGCTGGTTACGGATCTCGAAATTTGAAAATACGAGACCCGCCTTTGGGTCTCGTCTTTCTAACATTTTCTTATCCTGGTAAAATGCTCTAACTGGTCTTGTATCGTAATATACTATTCTACTCCGGTATGGAAAGGAGCCACTTTCTACAATTTTTTTAATACCAAAAACTAAATTTCTTCCACAATATGAAACTGTTGTAGGAAAAATAGTATGTAACACGCGTGCGGAAATGGCCAGTGCGAAATTCGTGTAATTGGAACACTCGCTGTCCAAAATTTTACACCCATTTCACAATAGAGCCCTTTGCACACTGATATTATATTGCCGTGATACCCGTTAAATTTACACCCCCCTTTTATTTTTAATCGCTAATTACTTTATTGCTTATTAAGCCCTCGCACAAAAGGGGATGCCTAAGTGAAATTTACACCTTACCTGTACTTTTAATTTTAGCTTACGAAGCACAGCCTTGGGATACCACAAACAGCTCTTATTTGTTTACTAACTAATCTGCATGTGACTCAAATTGAAATGCAATAATCTCAGGGTTATAGAAATTTATTCAGATTAATTCTTATTTCGCGGGTTCCTAGGGTTTGGTGGTCAAAGAGACGATTGCTTTAATTTAATATTATCCTCAAATCAATCCTTACACTTTTATAACGGCAATAAACCAAAACTTTCGGGCAATTCATGCAGCAGAATAACTGATATAACGTTACCAAATGCGAAGTCCGGCCTTGGACTCCCTGCTGTGCGCCGGCGCGAATCGATCGTGAATCGATTCGAGATTTGCAAATTTCAATGGCGGCGCTCGTGGTGTCATCAACAGGTGTTGTCGTCAGCGGCTTGGTGCTTCTTTAGTGTTCCTCTCGTGTTATGCTGTCCACCTAAGGATCGTAGACGCTTGTATGACGAGGTAAGCTGACTTAATTTTTCTCACGTAGAAACCAAACAACACTTAGAAAAAACACTCGTTTTATTTTCAACGCTAATCTTGACAAATAACGTGATACAAATTCATCGGCTTATGACAGAACAACCAGCATATCAGCAGATAAGCCAAGCGAAGTCCCATCTCAAGGGCGCGAAAAGGCTTATATACAAGGGTTGAAACCCCCCATACTCGGGCTAATCCTTTCTAATTGGATCGTAACATGCCACATGGCGCAAATTTCCGTTAGGTCATTTAGGTTCAGTTTTGCGTCAAATGGCCGTTACAAACACGTCTAAATTGGCGGGAAATTTTTGACAAAGATTCGTTACTGTCTAGATCTTGAAATATTGCTTGTCACCAGAATATATGGCAGGAAATAGCCCCCATTAACAAATGCTGTATCTATTGTATAATTTCGCGGGCGTTTCTATGCACGCCACGCTCACAAAAATAGAGCGGGAAAAATTAACCTAGTAATTAATTAAATACAAACTTAAATCTATTCATTTAGCTAATTTAATTATATGTACAGGTCGCTCTAATTAATATGCACCCTTGGCACACTTTTTTGGACCATATCTTGTTGGAGGACCGCTAACAAACACCCCGTTTCGGATGCGTTTGGATTCCTGACAAACAACGGCACCTGGTGATCTTGTTATATTCATTTGGAGGAACGCCACCTGCAACGGCACCTAGGCCCTGCTCGTTCCTGGTGTTGATATCCCAGTTTAACTCAAGTGTTTAGTGTTGCCACAAGTATGATTAACTTTTGTTGATGTTTCCAACTATTACACGTGGCTATTGTTATTTCAGGAGAGTTCGCCCTTGATTGGAACTGCTCCATGTTACTGCCCTGTGTTCCAACACTCCATGTCCTCCTGTGGCCTGCGGTCTGCATCCGAGCGTTCAGAACCAGTTGCTCGAGTCGTCCAGCTTCCCTGCCTGCTATAGTGCCTGGAACCTGTGCAGTTCTATGTGCAGATGGTCCTTCCAGCTTGATGTCGACGTGGGATTACCGCGCACACATACACTGCATTACCCGTTCACCGGAAATACACTTGTCGCACTATATCACAGGTGTTTCGCACCTCCTGCGTGCACTTGCCCAATTATAATTTTGGTGTAATCGAATGCTCGTTTAATGGATTGATTTGAGACTATATTTGCATTATTGTGTATTAGTTAATGACAATCTAACCCTTTGGCCTTGCTAAGAACTATTAAATTGCATTTGTTTATGACCACTGACGTTTAAATTACTGTTATAATCCTTTCACATGGAGTCACATGCCAGCAGTGTTTATATTCCTTATTTAATATGAAACATATCGTTTTAACCTAGTACTATTTGCTGACAAAATTAAAATGTTTGACCTTAAAAGGCTGTAGTGATTCGTGAACTGTAAATAACACAGCAACATCCCCCCTTGTGTCATGTGTATAATTTTGAGACGTAAGCAAAATTTACATATGCCACACAACTAATGCTATGACAAATGTAAGCTAATCTAACTTATTTACAATGTATTTTAGCATATAACGTTAATAATCCGTAACCTATACTGATCCTACTCTTGTTTTCACCTTTTGTCTGCAACTTTTCTACATTTCATCTATCTGTTGAAATCATAATATTCTAACTTCATCCTTATTTTTTTTCCAACCAGAAATTTGTTTACTCAATTGGCTGTAGCGTCTTTATTTTCTTTCTGTGTTAAATGCATCCCCATAAATACCAATCATTCATGGCTTCTCGTACCAGTATTACAATACATAACCCCATATAGTGTGCTCATCGGCTACCTCCTATATTTTATTCATTATTCATATCTTGGCTCCTAATTGGCCTACTAATAAAACATATTCCCCTGTCGATATAGTGTGCTCTCTGGCTACCTCCTATATTTTATTTATTATTCATACCTTGGCTCATAATTGGCCTACTAATAAAACATATTCCCTTGTCGATATAGTGTGCTCTCTGGCTACCTCCTATATTTTATTTATTATTCATACCCTGGCTCATAATTGGCCTATACTTAAAAACTATTCCCCCCATGTAATACAATATATAACCTGGACATCTACCCGATGCCTGCCTTCTTTTAACACAGCGTTACTTAACGTCACCTTTCCTGCTACTATGCCAATTTAGTTTTAAGCACTTACTTGTCCTAATTCACTAACATTATGCTTCTTTATAAACAAATCCATCTACTTTGTACTTCTAAATTCTTATTTCCACACATTTTCTCAAATTTGCATTGACTTTCCTTTATTTCCAACTTAACCTTTGCAAATATCGTTTCTATGCTCCCTTTCTTAACTTAGAGTAGTTTCAGTTTAGTTTTTATTCCTATAATTTTTGCTCATTTTTAAACTCATCCCCCCTATTCCATTTTATCTTTATATAACCATTCTTATCATCTTATATGTGTAACCTAACTGCCTACCACCTATTTAGTTTATTCCTACTTTGGTACACCTAGTTATGATATTTTGTTTCTAAATGCAATTTTCTATTAAATACTTCTTATAATTTTTGATTACCTACTCCCTATGTTTATCTACCTACACCTATTATTACAATTTACACTAGACTTTATTCGTCCCTATCGTTTTTATATGGATAAATTTGAGATAAGTGAAATTTACCCCTAATTCTGTCTGAATCTGGAAATCGCAATTCATATGTGTCCCGAAACTTGCTTTGAACTACATACGGTCCCATAAATGGTAAAACGAACTTGGCACAAACACCTGCTTGCTTAACTGCTACTCTTAAGCTTCGCACTACTACCTGCTCCCTAGTACTGTTAAAATTTTGTTTGCTATATGTGACCTCTTCTATTTCTAATTTAACCATTCCTTTAAACTGATCGAAATCGTAACATTGTTCCTCGGCACTCTCGAACCATGTATTTGAACTCCCTTTTAATATGGATTTTAAACAGTTAATTTCAGTCACCCTGTTGTAGTTGTGTCTTAACCGCTCTTTCGGATTATCTAAGTCCACCTGTAAATTTTTAATGACAGGCTTCGGGTGTATCTTACCGTTATGGCCATAAAATTTAATATTAAGGTTTTTTGTAGTATCATCAAATATGATGAGTCCTACTCCCATGGTATATTCGGGCCTATTATTCCCCTGCATACCCAAATTTTCTATTCTATTCTCTAATTCAGTGTTAACTTGACCACACTGTTTTTCGGTGTAATTTTTACTTTCTTCCCTGACTATCCCTATTTTATTTTCTAATTCACTCCTAACTTGACTATACTGTTTTTTAGTGCATTTTTTAGTTCCTTCCCTTACTATACCTATTTTATTTTCTAATTCACTCCTAACTTGACTATACTGTTTTTCAGTGCATTTTTTAGTTCCTTCCCTTACTAAACCTATTTTGTTTTCTAATTCAGTCTTAACTTGACTACACTGTTTTTCAGTGCATTTTTTACTTTCTTCCCTTTCTATACTTATTTTATTTTCTAATTCAGTCTTAACTTGCTCACACTGTTTTTCAGTGTATTTTTTACTTTCTTCCCTAACTATCCCTATTTCATTTTCTAATTCAGTTCTAATTTGACCACACTGTTTTCCAATGTATTTTTTATTTTCTTCACTAACGATCCCTATTTTGTTTTCAGTATTTATCTCTACCTGACGCACTTCCTGACTTATTTTTCCTTCAAACCGTTCGCATCTTGTGTTTAATTTTGCTTCTATTAAAACCTGCTCCTGATCTAATCTGATTTCAAGATTCTCTATCTTGTCATTACTTTTTATAAACTGTTGTTGTATTGTTTCCCACCTTTCCTGAGCTTTAAGTTCAAATTCTTCCCATTTCTTATCACTTTGCTGTATTTCCTGTCTAAGTTCCTGGTTATTTACCGCTATCCTATCATTTATTTCATCTAGCTTTTTATTCACTACCTGTGTGATTTCTTGTTTAACTTCCTGACCAAATTTTTCTATCTTACTATTCATATTCTGAATCTCACTATTTATATTCTGAATCTCACTATTTATATTCTGACTTATTTCCCTCAACATTCTCTTTATGTCGTCGTCTCGTCCCCCCATGCTTTGTTGCACTGATTGTACTGTTTCTAATTTTTCTGTCTCTACCTGCATTTTCCTATTTTCATGTACTACTTGACTTTCCTCTACTTTATCTTCCATATTATTCTGACCCTTTGACCTCAACTGATATTCATTATTCATTTTTACTATTTTTATATAAACAAATTACCCCTCAGACCCAACGCGTCACGTTTCTGGGCGCCAAAAAGTTGCCGTGATACCCCTTAAATTTACACCCCCCTTTTTTTTTAATCGCTAATTACTTTATTGCTTATTAAGCCCTCGCACAAAAGGGGATGCCTAAGTAAAATTTACACCTTACCTGTACTTTTAATTTTAGCTTACGAAGCACAGCCTTGGGATACCACAAACAGCTCTTATTTGTTTACTAACTAATCTGCATGTGACTCAAATTGAAATGCAATAATCTCAGGGTTATAGAAATTTATTCAGATTAATTCTTATTTCGCGGGTTCCTAGGGTTTGGTGGTCAAAGAGACGATTGCTTTAATTTAATATTATCCTCAAATCAATCCTTACACTTTTATAACGGCAATAAACCAAAACTTTCGGGCAATTCATGCAGCAGAATAACTGATATAACGTTACCAAATGCGAAGTCCGGCCCTGGACTCCCTGCTGTGCGCCGGCGCGAATCGATCGTGAATCGATTCGAGATTTGCAAATTTCAATGGCGGCGCTCGTGGTGTCATCAACAGGTGTTGTCGTCAGCGGCTTGGTGCTTCTTTAGTGTTCCTCTCGTGTTATGCTGTCCACCTAAGGATCGTAGACGCTTGTATGACGAGGTAAGCTGACTTAATTTTTCTCACGTAGAAACCAAACAACACTTAGAAAAAACACTCGTTTTATTTTCAACGCTAATCTTGACAAATAACGTGATACAAATTCATCGGCTTATGACAGAACAACCAGCATATCAGCAGATAAGCCAAGCGAAGTCCCATCTCAAGGGCGCGAAAAGGCTTATATACAAGGGTTAAAACCCCCCATACTCGGGCTAATCCTTTCTAATTGGATCGTAACATGCTACATGGCGCAAATTTCCGTTAGGTCATTTAGGTTCAGTTTTGCGTCAAATGGCCGTTACAAACACGTCTAAATTGGCGGGAAATTTTTGACAAAGATTCGTTACTGTCTAGATCTTGAAATATTGCTTGTCACCAGAATATATGGCAGGAAATAGCCCCCATTAACAAATGCTGTATCTATTGTATAATTTCGCGGGCGTTTCTATGCACGCCACGCTCACAAAAATAGAGCGGGAAAAATTAACCTAGTAATTAATTAAATACAAACTTAAATCTATTCATTTAGCTAATTTAATTATATGTACAGGTCGCTCTAATTAATATGCACCCTTGGCACACTTTTTTGGACCATATCTTGTTGGAGGACCGCTAACAAACACCCCGTTTCGGATGCGTTTGGATTCCTGACAAACAACGGCACCTGGTGATCTTGTTATATTCATTTGGAGGAACGCCACCTGCAACGGCACCTAGGCCCTGCTCGTTCCTGGTGTTGATATCCCAGTTTAACTCAAGTGTTTAGTGTTGCCACAAGTATGATTAACTTTTGTTGATGTTTCCAACTATTACACGTGGCTATTGTTATTTCAGGAGAGTTCGCCCTTGATTGGAACTGCTCCATGTTACTGCCCTGTGTTCCAACACTCCATGTCCTCCTGTGGCCTGCGGTCTGCATCCGAGCGTTCAGAACCAGTTGCTCGAGTCGTCCAGCTTCCCTGCCTGCTATAGTGCCTGGAACCTGTGCAGTTCTATGTGCAGATGGTCCTTCCAGCTTGATGTCGACGTGGGATTACCGCGCACACATACACTGCATTACCCGTTCACCGGAAATACACTTGTCGCACTATATCACAGGTGTTTCGCACCTCCTGCGTGCACTTGCCCAATTATAATTTTGGTGTAATCGAATGCTCGTTTAATGGATTGATTTGAGACTATATTTGCATTATTGTGTATTAGTTAATGACAATCTAACCCTTTGGCCTTGCTAAGAACTATTAAATTGCATTTGTTTATGACCACTGACGTTTAAATTACTGTTATAATCCTTTCACATGGAGTCACATGCCAGCAGTGTTTATATTCCTTATTTAATATGAAACATATCGTTTTAACCTAGTACTATTTGCTGACAAAATTAAAATGCTTGACCTTAAAAGGCTGTAGTGATTCGTGAACTGTAAATAACACAGCAATATATACTATTTTATCTACCGCCATCTCCATCTTAATTTGAAAAAAAAGTTGAAAATATACTTAAAATTAGTTTCAAGCCAAGTTTAATCCCTAAATAGGAAATTCTAATTCAAACATTTTTTCTCAATTATATCTATCGTGAACTCAATCCACCGACACGCAGTATAATCTTATGTAATGTAATCTACTGAGATACAATATTTCCCATATTAAAAAAAATAAGGAAATATTCGTACATATAATCATCTAATTAAGGTTCTGCTCGTATAAAGATATTGATAAGTACCTTCAATAAGCAAATGCGACTTGATTGAATATTTTCAGTATTTACTCACATTTCTGTACAAAAGATACTATTCTAAATACAGCTAGCAATTAATCAAACATGAATTATTTTAGGACGTTTACCATGGATAACTAGGACCCGAACGAGGGAGAAAACCACTTTAAAACTGCCTTATCATTAAATTTATCGCATAAGGGATTATAATAAATTCAAACAAGCAACACGTAACCCGCGGCCAACAACGTGGTTATACGTTCTGATAAAACTTTTCTGTATTCTGAACGGCAACAGCATCAAAAATATATTCAAAATTTGCTTTTAAGGATGAATTCGTGAAAGATAAATATTTAAATTTCTATTTTTCGTTTATCTTTCCCTTCGCGAGTTGCAATATTGATTCCGACATTGAGTGCATCACGAACACACCGAAAACTCTACTAAAACAAATTCTCTTTGTTCGCAAAATGTCCTAGGAGCAAGTGTCGGTTCGGTCAAGCGATGCCAACAAAGATTGATCCTTTCGGTAGTTTGGTTTTGCCTCATCCTTTCAATTACTTTTCCCAGTATGCACTTCCCTTAAGGTCCATTTTCTACGACTGAAATTGTATTAAAATATCTCTCGTATCCCAACAGAGGGATAGTGCTACTTTGCAGCGCACTAAAAAGCAGTTCCTTGAATTTAGGGCTGCATAGTAAGGGCGTTCTTTGCATCTGACATGTCGGCTTGCTGATATATATGGATATTAGGTGGTGGCACAGTAATAAGGGGCAATGACCACGCAACTGACACTAAATGTGTAAACTTTCTTGATAACGCGTGATTAATAATGCGACTTCCATTTAATGGCCTGGGGTGCGATGCGCTTCGTAGGCTGAAACTGAATTCTCTTAAACGCAACGCACGTTCTCTTTGAATCGTTATAAAATCATACTGTATAAACGGGCAAAACTCAATGTAACATTGTTCAAAGGCTCGACAATCCGGAAAATAGCTCTTCGAGTTAGTTAGACTAAGCACAAGATGTGCAAAAGCATAGAGGTAGATCCATTTTAAAGATAAATTCTGCTGTTCTACTTTTAATTGTATATCCTAAATTTGGGGTATTAGAATTCGACTCTTGTCTTAGCCTATCAGAGAGAATACAAAAGGTCCTATCGAGGTAGAAACTTAGCTACATCTTTTAGGAATATAATTAAGGGCTTAGTGGATTTGACACCCGAAACATATATCGGTGGAGGTTTTAGTTCAGCTTTTTAAGTACTTGGCTCTTGCTCTTGTGAATCTTCATGGGCAAGCGGTTCAAAACGGTTTGTGGGGTTTAACCAGTAGCTCGTAGTTTTAGGTTGTTTAGTCTGGTTTATTTTTTTATCAGTATTATCTTCTAGGCCACGTTTTCTACTATCAATTACTTGTCATTCTGTGTAATGGGATACTAGTGGAGCGTGATGCTGTTCGTAGGCAATTTGGGGTTGACTTGATGCCGTGTTCGCAAATTAAAATATATCTTTGGTAACGAATTGCGTAAATGTGTTAATTATATTTCGGGGAGCTTGAGTGTATTGATAATTTTTTGAGAAAATTGCATCTGTTGAGCCTGATCTGTTTGAATAGAGATGAATTGTTAAGCGGTTGGCGCCGTTGTTAATTATTCATGCATTTCTCCTATTTTCGATTTATTATTTCTTGTATTAGCAACGGCTGGATTTTTATTTTCTAGTTCTGGTTTTATGTTATGTTCAAGTGTTTAAATTAGCAACTAATGAGGTTATCCCTTTAAATAAAGCATAAATTGCTCTTTATTAAACTCGACTGACTATCTGAAAAACGGCGACTGTGTGGAGATGTAAAGCAAAACATCAGAAGAAAGCTCATAAAACAGTTTTTCGAAAATATGAAATTATGCATGGTGACCTAAATACTTACACTTGAAAGGTAATTCACGAAAAACATAATGTTTTGGTTACGGTTTCTTTCATTCAATTGCTTTCTGTTACGGCAGCCGCCGGAAGTTCATCATTTTCTGCATAAAACCTTTAATATCTCCAAGACAGTTAACTTTAAACCCATACAACTCGATATTAAAATGATTAGCATTTCGATACAACACCTTTAAGCTATCCAAATATATAGCGTTCCATAACAAAAAGAATAAGCTTGGTTCGCTACACTTCTACTAGTGTGCACCATCTTCGTAGCTACAACTTCTGTATAAGTAAATTTTATGTAACTGACATAGTTTTACAAGTAAATTCCACTCCCGCATCGTTGCCGGACCCGATATTGTCGATATACTTGTGTTCCCATACCTTATTAATATTTTTGCCATACTGATAGAATTCTCAGCTTTTGGAGCTATGTCGAAGAGAGGTCGACATTTTTTCCTCTCGGTAATATTGCTTTCCCAATTATCAATTAGGACGAAACGAGCAAATTCCTCCACAAGCAACTTACAAGCACCGTGGAGGTGGTTCGGAGGTACGAGAGCATATGATTTTGGGCTAAAAATCTGGAATCAAACTCCAAGGCCTTCACTGTGATTCCCCAATCTGGCTTTGGCAACCGTGAGGTTTTAAGGCCTAAACCTGCTCAAAGAAAAGAGGCTAATGACCCTGAATTGGAGATCTTAACAACAAGGCTGACTACAACTACTTACAATCTGGTGTAAAATAATAAACCCACTACCAATCAAATGAAAAAATGCCCAGAGAAAATAAATTTAGTCCGTTATTAATATGAATTACTTTCTGGAAGTATGTGTAGTATATTTTCCCCTTGTGTCCATTCCTGCGTTTTGGTGCGCTGGGAAGCGATTTCCAAGAACTTATTAGATAGTAAAAATCATGAAGATTGTCTGGTATTAGTTGCGTGTAAATTATGATACCCTTACATTTCAAAACTTATGGTAAGTTAATAGTGTATTTGCTCGCATCATAACTTTCTTCGGTAATTCTTTCATTCTTGGTTGAAAAATGCTATACTCTACGACCCGACCAGAACAGTTATTGCCATTATCAGCCATTTACCAATGTTTAATACAAACTGTTTGGGATGAAATATTATTTTTAAGTTTTAATTACTACGTTTGCCATTTCTGGAATGTTTTGAGCCCTGGAATGTACATAATATAATCTTGACTAATGTATTAGGCGTTGGCTCGCGGTCCGTTGTTTCGGGGACTCGGACAACACGTGCACCGTATCGAGCGAACTCGGTTAGAAATGGAATTCAAAAATAAGCGAGAACGTTGGCAGAGACGCGACGTATCAGTGAAAGTGGGCTGTTTTGCGTAGTTAGTTCTGGGCGTAAGCGATTATATGCGAACCAGTTGCATAATGCGACGCGAAGCTGCGAGCGCGGCATGCGTATCTTAGATAGTGAATTAAATTAGCTAGTGTAGAACGTACGTACTATCGTAGAGAATTGAATGATGTTTTTTAGCTCTTTGGAAATTACAGCGGCCGGTAGACGTTAGAAGTTCTTGCTCGTGTTGGTCGATTATGTGATAATCAAAGGGTTGGATCCCGCGACAGCACGAGGTTTCGCACAGTAATCCCCGGAAGCATAAGGTTCCGAAATTATAATGTAAGCCCGCGGAAGCACGTGGTTCCGCCATAGCCTAGCAAGATTTACGGTAATTACTGTACTGTGAAAGACTAGTAGTCTCAGAGTTCTTACTGACTCTGTACGGGTTGTAACAATAGTTAATCTAGTGGATTACTATTGGGCAGTACTAGCGAAAAGTACCGACAGCTAACCCAACCAATGAAGGCAGCGATGAGGTGCCAAAGGGTTGATGCTGACTGATGCCAGGCCAAGTATTGCAATGTCACTGCAGGAAATACGGAGGGGCCAGGGGGCGGCCACCCCCGGTAAGTACAATTATTATTATCCATGCGATTTTCAGGTCAGTATGTTTATGTTCTTTTACATTTAACTACCTGCCTCCGCCACTGGGCCAAGGAAGGCTTGAAGCTGCACTGTATGCACCCCGTTGCCGCCTTGTAGTCATGGGTGAGTTGCATCCACCACTTTGACACATTCCAAAAGTATCGGAATTTGAATTTTAATATAACACAAAAAAAACTCGTTTCACAAAACGATATATTATCGAACTCCGAATGTAGTTACTATATTAATAAAATTCATAGCTCTATTGACTTTTCTGCTAACAAAAACTTGATTTATTTATTATTTCACGTTTCAGATGTTCGGTGATTATACTTGCAGCGCCCTACCGCACATTGACATAAAATATGAAAAATTACTATTTTTTGCTTATTCTTGTATATGCATATGATAAGCACGTTGCACTTTCGAACTTATAATACGAGCACATCCATTACTGACAAACCATCAATTAACAAAATTTGTTCGTGCACGAAAACATTTCAGCATAACAATTTTGTACAATTTTATACGTCACTATCTACTGAATTTATTGCGTCTCATCCGGAGCAAGTTGAATACCATTTGCTTTAGTGGCTACACAAATGATTTTCATTTGTTTTCGTGTTTATAAAAAACTCTGCGGTACTCTCATTTTTCATGCGAACGTGTAAGGCTGTATCTGCGGTTCTTCAGCATCGAATAAATTGTAACGATTTCTTTCCTGCTATACACAACCACATAAAGATTAATAGACCATTAAGTTTTGGATTGGTACTTTCAACGACATGGGACGGATTCGATCACTGTTTTCGGTGAAGCTTTTCGGTTCAGCTGTAGATGACATTAAAGAAAGCCTCTTCGCACCCTGGTAGTTTAGACATTCTAAACCCAGAAGTCTTTTTAGTAGCGGCACGACAAGTCGCAGATGACGCAGCACAAGCTTAATTAACCCCAGTCTAATAACAATTTAATGCAATGCGAAATCTAGCGTGAATTGGAATGGGTATTTAACAGAGCGTGGTGGGCCACCGAGTTCTAACGATCTCTCAATATTTCCAAAGAAATGCCTCGGCAAACAAAGTTTTACGAGCTTCGTTTAATGTTTATAGAGATTATTTAGTGGAATGGAAATTAATTAATGAAAGAAACTCAAGATTTACAATTTAATCGTTAAAGGTTTATTAAGAACTTTCAAAACTTCAAACGAAAACAATTCTCCATGGAAAACATGAAATGTTTTTCTCTTTAACTCGCGAATGAGGCAAACTTTTCATAATTTAAGAATAAAAGTTGGCAATTAAGCATTTTGACGTTTACATGGCCCTGGTCTTGATATCTTAACGGGCAATAATCCACAGCAGTGGAGAGGTATTTGTGTAAAGTATAATTACCCTGAGTACCTAAGCAGACAAGATTCAACGGTTTTTAACACGTAAACGGGCTATTAAAGCTAAACTGAGACAGGATCTTAAATCCGGGATAATTCCAGGAACGAATTTCACTCCGGCGTTGGATGCATTTCAGATATTAAAAGTACGTACGGTTGAGAAAGCTCCGGGATTAGTTCGTTACATGAACACATAAAGCGGTCTAGCTTCTTTCGCTTCTAAAAACTACAACAACGTATCAAATTAAATACACTAATGGAAAGAACCTTCCAAATTCAACGATTCTATCAATCGACTGTTGCATATCTTAGTAAAAGAAAAAGTTAGGTTCAGTATAATTGGCAGAGCTTTAGAAAAGCTAGCTACTTATCAACACCTGTAGGCAATATCGCAACATTGTGCTTTTAAGCACCACGCTGCATAAACCGAGGTACACCTTGTAGCATTAATTTCTGTTTGAGACTTTAATAAAAAGTACTCCATATTTAATATAAGTAAAGCAATTTTGTCACTTCTCCGTAATAATACCTTCGCTACCTCGAATGTCGCCTTTCTACAAACATGATGCCCGTTTGACGAAATTCAGTGGTGCTGAAAATTGTTCGATTGATTTTCTGACTTGTCACAATCTGCCACGTCTTGCCAAGGGCCAGAAATATCAAGGGTGAAAATGTGTGCTTACTGTGAGACACTAATTTTAAGCGAAATAGTTTTTGTCTCGTCCATCATGTCGTAGAATGAAAAGTCCACACTTCCAGGCTGCTTGTAATACGTGGACGTTGGAAAGCTCTTTATCTGTTTGTTCTTAGTAACAAAATCGACCCGTAAACCTGGTTTACTCCCACATAGTAAGTGCTATCAGCGAATGATAGCTACTCCTATTTATTCTCCAATTCTATGTAATTTAACTCAGTCATCTTGTTCACGGGTTTCATTAAAATTTCTAATAAAGTCACAAAGTGTTTATAAAGTGTTTCAACCATGTGTACCCGAGAATCTTATCATCGTATACTGTTATTCTTATCATTGTTACTAGTGTTTTCAAATTCCATACATCCAATAACATTTTAATCAAAACCGTGATTTATTGACTAAAGTTTAAATACGATAGTGACTTTCCTTGGACCATTCTGCTATTTTCGTAATTTGTAGTTTCAATTTGGTTGAGTATTAATCGTAGTGCTTCATCTCAAGTGAAGTGATGTAAACTGCAATTTTATATTACATTTCTTCAGAGTAAATCGCCTTAAATGTAATGCAACATACCGTTAATCAGAATGAAGATAAACCAATTAAAAACTAGGAACTGAAGTTTAATTTTTTATAACGAATGTGGATTTAGCTGCAGAGGTCCGTATGGCCGGAGCAAATAAACCATATGATGGATAAAAAGGAACGTCAGTGCCAAGGTGTACATTAAGTTTTTCTTTAAATTGAGAAGTCGTGAAATTATCATTTTTTGACCAAATATTATAGGTTATGTTGATGTTTTCTGTCAGTCATCTGTCACCCCGCCAACTGCAAAAAGTCGTAAAACAATAGATTACTTCACTGCCGATTAGTACAGTAAAATTGTCGTTTTACCTTAAAAAAAATTGGCCGCGGCTATTCCTCTCGCCCAGTGGTTGAGCGTCGTTAGACAAGTGTAAAAACAAAAAGCCGTGCTCCCACCCCCTACCAAACAGCCGCCATCTTGAAAACAATTAAATTTGTTTTTTCTCGCGATTCATTGGTCGCACCGATAAAGTTATTAAACAAAACATGTTGGAAATAAAATTCTACACATTTTTGGTCGGTGTCGCGATACCGAGAAGTTGGTATTGCGAACGGTAGAGGACGACAAAGTTACCAAAAATCGGTTTCCACCATTCTAACTCTGTAGGGGTGGTTTTTTTTCGAAAATTGTGACTGTAAAAGTTGTAGTGATTGAAAAAATGTGCACGAATCTCTTTTAATAATGTGATTGATTTAAATAGTCTCCGAGCCCTTCAAAGTCCGCGCGGCGTGGGAAATCTATATTCCGGCGCAGCAAAGTAACCATTTCTCTTTTGCTAGGTAAAATCGCCACGTCATTCAAGTAGTTTCAGTGTGAAGGTAAAAAAATAAATTATAGAATTATATCATTTGGCCCAGATCAGTAAAGCTCTTAAATTTGCTGGTGTAATATTTGGAATTCGTCCCAAATTTGGCTCCAAGATCTCGCGCCTAGAAGCCTCTTGAACCTTGTATCCTGTAGGTGTACGAAAACTTGTGGACTAGGTTGTGGTTGCAGGAAAGCTGGACTTCCGCAATGTGCAAAAATTGCGGCGGCCAAACCTGCTACAACTCAACCAATACTGTATCAAACAGCGAGGTTGACAATTATGACACCGACGAACAATTACCTTCACCAGTTGTGGGCTCGTTTTTTTTTTTCAATAAAAGTTAAAAAAACACTCCTTTTTTTTTCTTTTTTTTCTCCTACCGACTACCGTTGCCCCCCGGAACCGCTCGCGCATTACTTCAGTATGTGTCAAAACTGACGCAAAACCTAACCTGCTAACATCGAATTTGACATGGACTTACAGTCCCACCAACAACACACTTCAGTACTGCCAAACGCATAACATCAACTGGAGCTGCTTATTGTGTTTCAGTACAGAGAAACGAGTTTTGCTCAGGTTGGTTATGTTTTGACATTTAGTGTCACTTTTATGTAAAAATTTAATATTTTACATTTCTCATGAAATGCATTAAAATAGTATAGGCAACACGTTAGAAAAGAGGTTTTACCGAACTCGTATGGCCGTTTAAGTACTGGCGAACGCTCGCACTCAAACCAGCCATAGTTGTTCAGTAAAACATCACTTTTAAACTTGTTGCGTAATATACTATTGAAGTTTAGTTGATTTTTATTTAAGTGTCAAGGTCAAACGAAATTAACTTGTCAACATTTGAAATTTTAATAAGAAATATTTTAAAGGCATTTGAAGTTATAGTTCTCATGTGAAAATTTTGAAATAAATATTTTGATATTTAGCTATGAAATTTTAGGAGGCATGTGTATTATTACATCAGAAAACCAAAATATTATAACCTGACAAGACACTAATGACATAATGAAAAATAGAACCTAACTTTAAATATTTGGTCTGTTATGTTGCATTTGTAACTACTATAAACATTTTTACTTTCCCATACCCATAGGTATAGGGAAGTCTTGGAAATATCCGTTTTGGGCCAATAGGAACCCAAAAAAGTGGTTTTTAAAAAATGTCTGTCTGTGTGTGGGTGTGTGGGTGGGTGACGCTCCTACAGCCGAAAGTATTGCTCCGATTTTGATGCGCTTTGGAATGCGGGGGTGTATCGAAAATGCATCCACAAAATACGCTTTTCAAAAAAATCCGAAACCGGAAGCGGAAGTTACGCATGTTTTTTTGGTATCACTGTTTTCGTGATTAAAATTTTGAAAATTTTATCGCGGATAACGATAGAGGGTCATAAGACAAATCTGTTAGTTTTTTGCCGAACTCGCTAGGTTTAAAATGAGGGGCGCTATGATTTTTTGAAAATTTTGAGTTTAACGCCCTATTACTCAAAAACGGATGAATCGATTCAATTGATTTTTTTTCTGAATAGTATATGAAGGCTAACATGAGGTGATATAAAAAGTGTTTTGAAAAATATTAAGGGGCCTAAATTACAAATTTTCAAAATTTTGGAAATTTTCTAAAAATCATTTCTCAAAAACTGCCCACAGGAATTTGTTTAAACTTCATACACTGATAGACCCCGAAAAGGGCTATCGATCTGTTTTTTAAAGAATCTCATGAATTATCTGTGGCGCCCTCTACGAAGCTTTGAAGTTTGAAAATTTAAACCCCTTTAATTAATAAACAAAACAAGATAGGTAGCTGGGGTTTTCACTGAATTGCTTTGTGCATAATGGAGCATATGAATATGCAAAAAAATATTACACTCGTGGATATATGTAAGCGCACCGGCCCCCTCCCCCCTCTATTTTTGAAAAATAATTTTTTTATTCTAACGGTTGTTATATTTTTGCATCAAAGAATCTTTTTCCGCAAAAATAAAAAAATCGATTTTGTATGCCCTAGAAAATATAATTTCCAGGTACTTAGAAAATTTCACCTCGGTGCTACAGCCGTTTTGAGGAAAATAATACATAAACTAGCACAGTGGCGGCTTGTCCACTTGGCGCCATCTACAGAAGCTCAGTGGTCACGTTTTGAACTACACATTCTTTTATATTTACCCGCAATTTACGTGAAAGTGTAAACGCTTATCACGGTGAAGACGTGAGTCATCGAGTTGAAATTTTGATATGTTGTAAAGACTGTTGAATAAAGACGATATGAACAGTTTCCAGTATGGGAAAGTCCAGGGAGCTAGTCACGTCCACTTTTTTACTTCCTTTTACTATAAAGGAAGTATTGGATTCACCCCAAAAATTCGAAATTGAGTTTTCAACAGATCTTCACGTTTTAGAGTCCCCTGATCCCAAAAAACATATTTTTTTTCCATTGGTCTGTCTGTCTGTCTGTCTGTCTGTCTGTCTGTGAACAGAATATCTCAAAAACCAATAGAGGTATGGCGTTGAAACTTCATATATAAGTTTTGTGTACTATGTAGATGAGACAGCAAGCTTTTGAAGAAAATCGCATAACCGGAAGTAGGTGTTTACTCTTGTGATTTTTCAGTTTTTTTCGATTTTTTCAAAAACGGCTCTAACGATTTTTTTAAACTTTACATTTTTACTACATTTTTAATGTGTATTGATGTGAAATAGGTGATTTTCCAGTTGAATACTTCTAAAGTGGGTTTCTTTTGTTTTTTTTAAATTTTTTTTATTAACTCCTATTTTAAATAAAACACCCGGTATATTATTACATTTTTGAATTCACCTTAAAATTCTAGAGAAAATTTGTCTCTTCAACT
Source organism: Agriotes lineatus (assembly GCA_940337035.1). Taxonomy (NCBI): domain Eukaryota; kingdom Metazoa; phylum Arthropoda; class Insecta; order Coleoptera; family Elateridae; genus Agriotes; species Agriotes lineatus. Next base: position 21,095 of record CALNHX010010269.1, on the reverse strand, counting down.
AACGCTCTATTTTGTACCGTTTTTGTAGTATTTGTAATTTTTGAAAATTTTTGGCAAATGGCTAAAAATTAAAAATGAAATTTTTGACTAATTATAAGAACACTGTAAAAGGAAGTTGTGTGAGTGTATCACACCAGATTTTTATTATTAAAAACTGAATAAATACAAAACATACGAGAAAATACTGCAATGGCAGTTGGCAATAAGAATATTTAATATCAATACCGAATCCGGGGCTAGTTGAACATTGTACCGCCAGATGTAAGCGCATAAAGCACCAGGATCTATACCCCAAGGTAAAATGAGATTATTGATAATACATACATACAATATCAATAACATGTACACATTTATTCCAAAAGCAAGTGTCAATTTGATTTACTGGTAGCCTAATATTATCTAAAACCGTCTTGCTCAAATTTGGTGAAGTATTTAAAGCTTGAACTGTGTTTTAACTGGCTCCATATAAGTTCAATGGGATTTAGTATGCAGTAATAGGGAGGCAATCTTAATACAGTATGTCCATGTTTTTGAGCAAAATTATCTATAACATAAGATTTCGAATACTGTTTTTCATATATTGTTTTTAAACACAATAATTTTGTCGATTTTGCTGGCACTTCTAAATTATGTCGTTGCATAAATTCTAAAATTTCACATTTTTTACTATTTGAATTAGGAATCTTCTCTTCTTGACTGCTGTGGTACGAACTATTGCTGAATTTTTTGCTAGCAATGTATTTTTAAACCAGCTTTCAAACAATTATATATATTCATATCGCAGTGGTAATTTGCAGAACTATTTTTAATATTTTTAGCAGAGAGTAGCAGCGCTGCATCAACCCATCCATTTTTACTTCTAGCAAGCAAAATTATAACACGTTTGCCATGAGAAACCGGGGTACCCAAACATTTTTGTTATGAATCCACCCATCCTCTTTGTCTAATATCATGGGTATCGTACCACGTTTCGTCTAAATAACAAATTTCCTTCCCTTCTGATCTAAATTTTGTCATAGAAGCAATAAATTTGATTCTGTGAGTAGTGGGTCTAAGAGATTCAATTTTCTTTTATTGATTTTTTTGGTAAGTATAACCCATATCCTTAAGAACAGAGCGTAAAGTACCACTGCTATATAAAAAATCAATTCCCCAATCCACTAATTTTGTTTGAATTTTGTTTAGAGTAGGTACTTCTTTATTTTCGTACATCCTGTAAATCACATCCTTGATGGCTAATTTTTCCATATTAGTCAATTTACTAAGAACGTTTCGTGGTTGTTGAACTTTTCGTTTAAACATTTGTTTAGAAACTATATTAGCACGCACCACGAGATATAGGAATTTTGGTTTGCGCTGCAGTTAACGTTAAAGGATTCTTACATATTTTTCTAAAAGAGAATCACCCATTGTTTACTATTAACTTTGCATCTTCCGAAAGATGAATTCGTTTTGCCGACAAATTTAAATCATCTTCCATGTGTAACAGAATTTGTTAATATTTATAATTTAGGAAATGTCACTGTCATTAGTTTGTTGTCACTTATAATATTTTGGTTTTCTGATATAATAATACACATGCCTCCTAAAATTTCATAGCTAACTATCAAAATATTTATTTCACTATTTTCATAGGAGAGCTATAATACATTTCTTCACGTCATAATTTTTTTCGTAGCGATCTCAACCAATCAGAAGGCTGGATTTAGTTAAGTTATCTTCTATAATTTCGATTAAACAAAATCGATTATACTAGAGTAACTTCACTAGGCATCGCAATACATAACTTTTGTCAACTTGATGTTGTTTTCATGGAGATGACTTTCAGTTAGGTTAATACAAACAAATCGAGCTGCCAATGTAGTTATTTTGTTTCATTAGTACAAAAAATGCAGGATTTCGGGACAAGTAAGCCAGATCGCCGGACGACGCGCAGCGGAGTCCGGCGAGTCTTACGCGTCCTGAAAACGCATTTTTGTGCGAATGAAACATACTATTTTTTCTCTCAACTACTGTAAATTCGGTAATATTCGGTAATTGCAAACGTTGTTATTGAAGCTTATATGCCCAACAAAAATTAAATAGCAAAATGTCAATGTAACTAGTAACCTGAATCAAGCAATAAAACTAATATTTTGGACTATTTTTAATTTTCGAGATATAACACAAAACTTGTCTTTTTCTAAATGGAAGTCGGAAATGGCTATGCGCACATTAGAAATATGTTTTTTATGATTTCGGTGATATAAAATTGCATATATTTCTTACTTAAGTTTACAAGTTATGAAATTATTTGATATAAAAAAAAGTCCTCGATTTTTAGTTTCTTTGTGACATCAACAATTGGGGATATCGTTGTTTCTAAATGTACGTTTTTTAGATTATCTCAATAAGACTGTTTTACAGTGTTGAAATAACCATAAATCGGTGACAATTACTCCAATTTATAGCATTAGTAAACAATGTGGAAAGGTAATGCCGCGGTAGACGTAAATGGAAAAATATTTGCTCTGAAGGGACATCAGAGTGAAGTTCTGCGTGCAGCATATCGCAGTATAATAGTAGGATTGAAGTACGTATTTAAGCATAAGGAGTGAATTTTGAGCAATCTGGCATTTGAAACAAATTTTGTCATCTTTGCAATAATAATAATTTGAAACTAAATTCATGAGTTCACATACATTACAACAATAACAAAAATGTTATCTATTGTAGTCAAGCTACGCTGCTTGGTATAGAATCTGTATTTATATTACTTTTCTACTGAAACTTCCTTCTTACAAAAATACCAAAACAACTATACTTGTTACACCGTACTGAATTCCCTACTGTTTCGCACAAGTAATCACACGCAAGATATTGAATTCAAAAATTATTATTAACTGGTGCGGTGGTCCAACAGATATGCGATAAAAATAATTGTTTATTTGATATACACTCTCAGAAAAATAATTCAAATTATTAGGGCTTTTGAAAACAAAGCGCTTCAGTAACGGTTTTTTTTTGCTCGTTTAATGAGGAAAAACTGATAGACACAAGAGCTCTTCAGCAAGTGAAGGAACGCCGAAACACGCTGATTCGAAAGCGATTTACAAGAGGTTGTGGAAGTCCCCGTCTGTATTGTGACGAATGGGGAATTGTGGAATAAGGCACATACGTCAGTCCGAGTGTGATTGTGGTGACGTTGATGTATGGAAATGAGATAAGGGTACGGCAGATTGCATAAGCTGTGAAGAACATACGCAAGGTACTTACATTTTCTCTCTAGAGCAACGCACGAAAAGCGTCTATTCGAACGGATGGCACGATCAAGCGCGAAGTAATAAAGCAGCAAATATTAGAATGTCTGAATGAAAACGCTTTGTAAACGATCTCTATAGGACGAAATAGGCAAAGGTGCGAAAAACATGTATCACTGGCGACAATCGGTAGTTTGTCACTGTCACCAAGCCCATATTTTAATGTTTCATTTATACGAGGCAAGCGCTTTTTGATGTTATTTAATTTTTTAGCAACCATGGAACCAGATTTTATTTATTTCCACGCTCGCAATAACTGTTTTTCTCAACATAAACATATACGAGTGCTAATTTCTAACAAAAGGTCTTTTCACTCTAGAAAGAGTGACTAAAATTATAGCAGAAAATTGTTAATCAAAAACATTTACTTTATTAAAAGAGTGTTTAAAAGGATGTGTAATTCTATATGGCATATATAATATATAAATAAACAATGCAAATAAATTTAATAGGATAAATTGCGAACCCAAAAACGTAATCTTCTGACAAATGTTACAAATACATTATATTTATAGACATTACGTTTAAAACATTTTTACTGTACAAAACGGCAAGAAATCGAATGATCGGCAAGCTTACATAAAAGAAAAATGAAGCTAGTGTAAAAATAAAAGCAAGTAAAGGAGATACATTGAGACGTTTTAAGAAAGACATAAAAAATACTTAGATACCACAACATATATGGCGAATAGTTAGAAATAAGAAAATCAGAACGTTTCAACACACTTAAAGTGAATAGGTTAGAGCGTAAACAAAGCTAAGATTATTGCACATATTTAGATAAGAAAGAGACACGAAAATATCCCAAGATGTACAAAATTGGGTAACAAAGAGGTTGCACATGCTTTGAAGGCAGAGAAGATCAAAACATTTTCTGGACCGGATGATATTACTGGTGAGCTTCTCAAAAAGATCAACAAGGACAACATTCCATTGTTGATAACACTATTAAATGCTGTATAAATACTCGCGAAAATCTCCTCGAGTGACTTAAACCTTCCAAAAGCTAAGAAGTGTAATAACCACAGACCAACAAGCCTAATGAGTCAGACACTAAAGATATTCCTCAGAATAATACACAACAGAATCAAAACTAAATGTGTTTGCATTCAGCAACCCTCTGTAAACCAGAGAAGCATGTTCAGATATATACTCGTAGAGGGCCAGCGTAACGACGCTTTCGCTTGCTTCATTGATTACGAAAAGGCTTTGGTCGAATTCAATATTCACAATAATAACTAACCTAAGAGATGCAGAAGTACGAGAAAGACAAGCATAATAAAGAATCTATATTGAAAACAAATAGCTTCAAAGGTGGTAACAAAACCACTCAGGCGATAGTAATACAATGAGCACTAAGGTACGGTGGTATGTTGTGTACAACACTGTTCAATATCTACCCATTACGATATATTTAAAAAAACTCTAGAAAACCAACCACTTCGAGTACAAATAAATGGAGAATTGATCGATACTATCAGATATGATAGATATAGCCTAAAAAGTAGCAGAATGGAACTGGGCAGGACACGTGGTGAGGATAGAAAGAGGCACATGGGTAAAACGAATTCTAGAATGGAAACCATGGACGAGAAAAAGAACAACTGACCGCCTACAAACTAGATGGAAAGACGATATCATACAGACAATACGATCTAGATGGATAAATATAGCAAGAAATAGACACGAATGGAACGTAGACAACAGACATTAGAAGGCCGGTTGAAGAAGAAGAAGAATACGGATGATACAGTTATTCTATTTGACAGTCTGGAAGGTCTTAGGACCCTTATGGAAAAGGTCAGCGAAGCAAGCGAAGAAATGGGCGTACATATAAACACGAATAAGATCAAGTATATAATGTTCAGTAGTAAATCATACCTAGCAGCACTCCCTTAGTATCTAGGAACCATTATTACAGAGCAGCGCGGTCAGTGCTCCTTTACGGGGTGGAAGCACGGACGCTCAAAATCTCTACTATGAATCGCATTGACGCATTCGAAATGTGAATTCATTGAATAATGCTTAAAATACATTAAGAGGTACGACAAACGCACGAAGAAGTACGGCACAAAGCTGATATGGATCGAGAGCTACTTTCCATAATTAAAAACAGAAAGTTATCGTACCTTAGAATGCATTTTACGGAGGGAACGCTATAGAATATGTGATACAAAAAGGCGACGAGATATTGTAAGAAAGCAGGATTCGTGGTTGAAAAATACGAGGAAATTGACGGATATTCAGCATGTTGCTTGAAGTGATAGCCAACGTTGGGATGGCCCGACATATAAAACCGGAAAAAGAACAATACTACGCAAGAACAACTAAAGACAACAATTCCAGTTAAATTATAACCCTTTCTCATAATAAGCGATGGCCAACAAGATTTTAGATTAACTGCTTCAATAAAAAACGCAATACATTATATGTTTGCCGAGCGAAGCTTTCGAAATGAATGGGCAAAAATGTCCGTCTATGTACCTATGTATGCTCCATACATAGGGCGGATTTTTATGAAAATTTACGAAGATGTTCTAAGAAACTTTGAAACGATGGTGCCAGACTTTAGTTTCACTGCGTTGCACCATTAAATACCAGGAGGCCCAAATACCCTAAAAAATGTCGAAAAACGACAAAAAAAAATTCTCAAAAATAGGTGTAACGATTTTGATCATTTTCACAGACGACATTTCCCTCTTATTCATAAGTGATACCCCATTGTCAATATTTACTCAGAAATTTCAGAGTGGGAGATACCTGGGGGAGGGTGGGAGATATCCTGGGGGGAGGGAGGGAGATATTCCGGGGGGAGCGGGAGATATTCTGGGGGGTGAGAGGGAAAGCGGATTTCATTTCAGTGAATAGCTTATGGGAAGCTGGGCGATGTTTACTAATCGCAGAAATACTAGTTAAGAAAGCTGTTTTTCGTGAATCTTAAGAAAGATTTCGATGAGGCATTTCAGCCTCATATAGCAACTCTTTCAAGATAAAAGAACTCAACCTTTACAATTAATAGAAGACTTCAACATTAACAGGAAGACGAATCTACAAGCAAAAGGTCAAGTGGCAGAAGAAGACAAGTTCGTTTTATTTTGGACAAAATTATCGCAAAGGCGAATTACCGAGATTCTAGAATGGGTAATAAAATCTTTGCATTATAGGTTCTCCCTGTAAACTGAAATCATTTACAACGGTTTTTGCATAAGTTTGTTGTCACTGCAAAGGGCTATAATATAGCTATTTCAAATGAGTCAACAGACGCATGATAGAGTATAACGGAGACTACGATTTCTGGATACTTGCGGAGGGATCAATTTCAACTGAAACATGCCAATACCGAAAAGACGAAGTCATTATTGCTGATAAGGAAATGAAAACTCTAAGAGCAATTATTACAGAAAAACACATCTAGATAGAGTAAGTACACACTATGTAAAGGATTGGTGCAATAATGTAGAGGTAATTAAATTTACGAAAAGAAGAAGAAACTAGTCGAAAGGCTATGCCAGTAGACAATAATAATAATATACAGGTCAAAATAGCATGGAATGAGTAATAGCAATTGACAAATAATTTCAGAATCGATTATTTACTTTAGATTCATAATTGGCCCCCCTTTGGAATAATTGTGTTGTATTAAATTATTACATAATTTAGTTTACAAAGAACATTCGTATAAACACTGATATACCTTGACACTCTTGTCTGTTTAGCAAAAGGTTCACTTTTCTAATACGGTTACCAAATAATCAAATCCACATCAAATTAGCAGCACAATATTTAAACAAAGAAACGGAGACTCTTGTAGTTATTCATATGAGAACTATAATTGAACGTCGAGTCGTAAAAATTGAAATTCCACTAGTTTCTTTGTAACACAAGTATTAGTTTAAAACAAACATGTTGCAAATAAATTTTCCCCAACAGAGACTCAGCAATTGAAGCAATCAAAAGAGCGCATTTGTTTTCTGAAATATTTGCATACGATATTTTATATGTATCTACTTGCTACTTTCCAGACAGACGATGTCTTTTTTAATAGCCCCTGAGACGTTTGTGAAATAAATATCTCTCCAGAGTATTTCATTTTAAAAGCGTTTCAGTAAAGCAGCTAGGCTCGCCACTAATCACCTGAACGGTATTTTGAAAACACTGAAACGTAAAAGTTAGCATTGCATGTATACAGCTTTGACCGCTATGCAGTTCTAGCTGTTAATTATTTTCACCTTCGTTCAATCCTCGATAAATTAATCGACGTATAAATCATTCGTCTGAAGATCTCTAGATTAATAATAAAGTTGCGTTTTCAGATTAGCTTCACAGTAAAAAAAACGAAATTATTTAACGACTTACTACAGTTTCTAAAAATCTTGAAATCACATATTTAGTTCATTTTAATTGTTTGGCCGATATATTAACTTTTAAAAAGTTGTCAAATAATTCTAGTTTATCGTAATACTATAATAACTATATTTTATTCAGATTCCTAAAGAAAAATTAATTATGCCAAGAAAGCAAGAAGAGTTTTTGGATAAACGTTACTGCCCATTCCCCCACCCGCCATCCAAGTATCAGACCCGAACTCAAATGTATTGTGAACATCTTTGAGCCGTTAAATTATGAAATTATCTTCTATGACATTTAAGGTTTAAATCAGAAGCAAAATTAATCTGAGCTGCATATATTTACGGAATATTCCACAATATATGGTTTTGAAGTTTTCACGGTTACAAAAATTGTCAATATTAAAACCAAATTTCGGTTTAGCTTCCATCGTCTTTGTAGATAAAAAACCAATACAAGCCACCAACATAAATAAATATTGCAAAAATCCTTGTTTTTGTTAACAAATATTGTGATTGCCTACAAAGACGAGGGAGCTAAGCAGAAATCTTATTTAAATATTCACCATTTGCCATGTGCTGAACGATCTTAGCATTAATGGAACAAGATGCAGCACAAGGTAAAATCTATAAAAACACATATGCTAATACTTATGTATTATTCTAACGCGTAAAAGTTGAAAGCATAATCTTATTTTCAATTTCCTTTGCTTTCTACACGAAGAGAATGTAAAATCGACACTGCGGGTTGAACTGAAAGTATTCTGGTAAACGTTTGTGAAATGGATTTTTAATACTGTTACTTGTGAATTTATTGTAAAACTTATCGAATTCTGAATTATTCAAAGCAAATTCCTGGATGTAGTAGGAAAGCCTGGAAATAATTAAAAAATTATTCTCAATTAAAATGAGTTATATACAGTGTCAGCCCAAAAGTCGGCATAACATGGGAAACATTTTTATTTTTGATTTTTGAAAAAAAAGTTTTACATCAATAATTTGTGCTTGTCTACAAACCCATTTAGCCCCTACCATATACACCGAGTGATTTTTAGTTGTTTAGAAAATGAAGTTTTTCGAAATTATCAAAATCGAAAAAGTGTTATTTTTCGGAAATTAAGTAAGATTTCAATGAGATTTTTATGGAGTGTGTTATATTTAGCGAACTGAACTACCTCAAGGCCAAAAAATACCTATTTTTTTAACATTAGCTAAACATTTATTTTTCATTTTTTTTTTAATATTTCAAAATTTCACATACAAAGACTTAATTAATATTATAGTTAAAATTTTTCTATGTGAATACTTTAAAGATTTATAATTGGGCAAAATAATATAAAATGTTAATTACTTCTTTAGATTTTTTATTATTTGCCGAAAAGTAGTATGTTTGCATAATTTTTACGTTTTTTATGCAAGGTGCTTTTTAGGAGAAATATTTTTCAATGCTAATTAAGATCTCTTTAAATGGCTTCTAGCAACTTTAATGTTAATGAATTACAGTTACAAAAATCCTGTAAATGTTCTTTTAGGGTTGTCTAAATGAGGTGATGTTTCTTTATCCAATTACATGTTCTACAAAATCTCCTCATTTAGACTACTCTAAAAGAACATTTATACGATTTTTGTAACAGTAATTCATTAACAGGGCTAGATTAGAGTTTCTAGAAGCCATTTAAATAGATATTAATTAGAATTGAAAGATATTTCTCCTAAAAAGTGCCTTGCTTAGAAAACGTAAAAATGAATTATGCCAACATACTACATTTCGGTAAATAATAAAAAAACGAAATAACATTTTATATATTTTATCTACGACAGTGTGTAAAATTGCCTTTTAGTTGGCAGTTTTAAGTTTGTAAAACGACTGTTTAATAACATGTTTTCATTAGTTTACGTCGTCAGTAGTAACGTATTTAAAAGATTTCATTAGGCACGTTGTGAGTAGCAACGTGTTTTAAAATTTTTAAAACACCCAAAATTACGACCGGTTGCTAGTAATCCTAATTTACATTTAATTTTTTTTTATATTTACCGTGTTTTCTAGATTTTATCGTAGATAAAATATTGTACGATACACATGCGTAAAGCATCTTTAGACACTCGCGGGGCTTAAAACGCTCGCTCACTCGCGTTTTAACTCTACCCCACTCGTGCCTAAAGAGTAGCTTTACGCACTTGTATCGTAAATTACTATTTTCTACTATAAATCTTTAAAGTCTTCACATAACAACATTTGAATTTTAATATTAAGTCTTTGTATGTGAAATTTTGAAAAATATATAAAAAATTAAACAATTAATTTTTAGCTAAAGTTAAAAAAATCCGGCCTTGAGATTGTTCAATGAGCTGAAAGTAACACACTCTAAAAAAATCTCATTGAAATCTTACTTAATGTCCGAAAAATAGCACTTTTCCGATTTTGACAATTTTGAAAAACTCTATTTTCTAAATAAGTATAAATCACTCGGTATATATGATGCGTACTAAATACGTTTTTAGACACGCACAAATTATTGACGTAAAAAGTTTTTTGAAAAAACAGAAATAAAAAATGTTCCCATATTATGCCGAGTTTTTGGGGGACACTGTATACGTATAACTGGTTAGATATATTGTGTTGCTTCTAATAAAAATACTCTTAATCTGTTTGTTCCAAATGCCTTTTCACAATATTTTTTTTTAGTTTATTTCCCACTTAGCACGAACAAGTAATCTACATTAAAGCAGGTCAAACATGTTAATCCTTGTCATAAGGATTAATGAAGTTTTGTTGATAAGTTGGTGCCCTGTATATCCTGTTCCATTTCCGATGGGATTAAACGAAAATATCCGCTATTATTACAGCTAGAAAAAAATCGTTTTCACATCACAAGAAAATATGCCAAACTTTGGTTATTACTAGAGTTAACTATGGGAAAGAATATTCGTATACAGGGTGTTTGTAAATCGCTAGTCAGCTTGTAACTTCGTTAATACTAGAGATATCGAAAAACACTTTTCTGTTTTAAATGCCCACAAATGGTCATAATCCAATTTTAAATCACGGGCACCTATTTTGGAGCAGTGATACATGACTTTCATTTTTTAAATTTGGAATCAGCGACAAACATGCTTTATGAAAGTATATGCCTAAATAAACATTTATAATCCTATTATTTTATTTTATTAAAAATTTGTGTTTACCTAAAGCAAACCACGACTTTCGCAAAATCGCTAACACGCGAACAAAAAATCTAAAACAAATTATACTTGCTTCTAAAAATGTCTCATGACTGAATTATCGCACCCAACTACTAATTGAAAACTATGCTATTTTAAATGGAACAATATGAGTTACATTACATAGTGGAAAACTACACTAAAAGAGCTTTCCAATATGTACCAAATTCACGATTTCATTTAAAAGTAGCTATTAAAAAATAAAAAATCTATATAATGTAATAAAAAAATATGTAATGAACGCATTTTAACGGTGATTTAAAATTTATAAAAATGTAAGGATTCCAGTTGAGAAACTAATGTCGTCTATCACTACGCAAAAATAGGACGCCGTAATTTAAACTGGCTAATGAGAATGTGTAGACTGTATACGGAATTTAAAAGAAATAAAACTTTTTTTCGATATTTCTACTATTAACGAAGTTACGAGCTGCTGGATAGCGATTTACAAACGATTTGCATACTTTTTTAAAGTAAAACCATATGCTATTTGATGGTGAGACACCCAATTACTGAAAAAAACTACAGTTTTGTCCTAACTGAAAAAATACAAACCATACGGCAATGACGACCACATTATATTAATCTACGTAAAACACTGCATTAAGAATCCCTACCGTGCTTTCTTTCTCAAAAACAAATAAAATGTGACTTGGAATAAAAATGCTGTTTTCTCATTTTTCTGTGGCTGTAGCTGAGATATTCGACTTCTGTTTTCACCATCGTGTCGCCATTTAAAGGTTGACCATACAATGTGACAACTCTATATGTTTTTCTATCTGTAATAATAACGGAAATTTCCATTTAATCCCATCGCAAATCGGCCATCCTATACAGATTATAATCGTTAATTAATTAATCAACAATTTTATTACGCAAGAGTATGAAATAAAGCTTCGTAGATGAAAATATAAATCGTAAAATAAATAAATTAACTGAAATAATTTCTTTCAAATGTACTAAAATTGTTTTAATTAGTAAGAAAACCCATTAATGCATATATTAAAGCATTAAGGACGTAGTACATATGATGTAGTTTTAATAGAAGTTGTAATGTTTATGTTGAAGTGGCGTTGCCAGTGCCCATATAATCTGCAAATTGTACTTTTATAGTTTATAAAATTGTGCTCTAAAAATGTATCCAGGTTTTTACATTTTCTACAAAAATATGCAAGTTTAATGCATCTTTCTTATTGGCACAATGCATGACTAATTATTGCTTTATAAACAATAATATAGACCTGTTGTAAATTTTCTTATAAGTTAATAAAAGTAAATACCTACTAGTCATCTAGACATGGTCAACTGGAGATCCTCGCACATCGACTGAAGAAACGGTGACGTAGCATTGCAAGGGTCGATCTTCTGGGTCGGGTCTTCGTCCTGGTAAGTAGTACACCAGGCACGTTACTCCTATCAGGAATAGGAAGAATATAAACACGAAGTCGAACATGATAAGAGAGTTCCACGTCAGCAGGCGCATCACAGAGTCTGATTATGGGCGACATCCACTTCGACCATCACCAACCACGTTAAACACCTTTATTTATTATTTAAACAGTTTGTTCCCAGTTAGACACTTCTCATTTAACTTTCGATTTAAAAACTTTCGTTAATTACTGGTGTCAAGCGGCGCTGCAAACGCTATTAGAATTAGTTAAGGAAAACACTGGAGCTGAGGCATATTAAAGTAATGCTGCTTTGTTTCCCTTAATCACTAACGCAATTGATATCGATCGTCATCGGAAGAACAAGTTTCTTCCAGGGACAATTTAATAAGCTGCAATTTTGGAATGGCAAACTTCGGAAGTGGCGAAAATAACATCAAAAACGAAGAGGAAAAATAATGAACGTGCGGAATAATAAACTTCAGAAGTTCACACTGAACAAATTTACGCTTCTCATCTAAAATCCAGTAATATTTAAACGAAGTTGAAAAGTGTAATAAAACTTTAACATCGTTAAACTATGCTTGGCAGAATATCGAAAACGCAAAAGTAATTATTCGCATGCAAGGCTGGCAAATATTATTCAGTAACTCGAGTAGCGCAAGAGAGGGTAAAAATAACGATGTTTTCATAAATTTTTCCTTGATTTATTGCACCAGCCTGAGACTACTACGTTCCAAATTATTCAAGAAGCTTTCCGGATAAAATTTCCCTACAATTTAATTTAGAACTTTTCAAATATAAGTGCTACTTTCATTTAGCTCCTCTCAATCTATCAAAATGTAATCCGACATTGTTTTAATTAAAAGTAGTTGCACGGTTAGTAAAATTTCTGCTAGTTACTGATACTGTTTAATTGTGTTTGTGGAAGTTCTCCGGTAGCGCCATTAATAATGAACAGGCGATAACATAAAATATGGAATTGTGTAGCTATATATCCAGTGTGTCCCAGGATTGACGTTACAAGAGGTGAGATGGACTAAAAATGTTTGAATTTTATTTTAAGATTGTAGGATTAGGTCCTGCTTGGTCTGAAGAGAATTTTAAGGATATTTTCAGTTTTTGAAAAAAGTATTTTCTTTTCATGTAAACTACCCGTTTTGGACATGATACGGCAAAATTTTACCAAGAAAAGTTGTTCAAAATAATAAATTATGATCCTATATAAAATATCAGGAAGATCTACCTCCTGAGATTAAACCATTATTTTTAGATTGAACAAAATAAATTGTATTTTCTTTTCAGGTAAACTACCCTTTGTGTTTATAATATGGCAAAATTTTACTAAAAAAAGTTGTCCAGAATGAAAAATTATGGCCCTACACAAAACTTCAGGAAGTTCTACCTACTTAGATCAAACAGTAATTTTTAATAAATGTACAATTTTAATGGTTTCGTAGGTAATTTTGTATAGGTCCAAAATGCATCATTCTGAACAACTTTTCTTGGTAAAATTTTACTGCATCATGAACAGAAAGGGTAGTTTATCTGAAAAGAAAATAGTTTTCGCTTCACTGTCAAGGCAGACTTGTTTTTTCAAAAACTGAAAAAGATTCTTAAAATTCTCTTCAGACCAAGCAGGACCTAATTCCACAATCTTAAAATAAAATTCAAAAAATTTTAGTCCATCTCACCTCTTGTAACATCAATTCTGCAACACACTGTATATGCGATGAACACATTTTAGTAGCATTACATTTGAAATAATAATTATTTATTAGTAATTAATAACTTAACCTACAAAACAGATATTTAGTATAAGAATGTTCAGTAAATGTAATAATTTTAAATTTCAGATTTTTTATAAAATAGTGTAGGCCTTGAAAATAATTAATAGAATGACGTTTTTAAAAAACCTTTATCTGTGTTTAGAAACAAATTAAATTCAGAGCAGGCTTGGCATTTCATGCAACAAAAACATAAACTGTAAACAAAATAATTGGCGTGGCTTCTTTAAGCGACTTGGTTGTGTTTTGCCAAACTGCCCCAAAAATAAGTTATTTCTATGTGCTATTAAATACCCAAGTTAACGAAAAGTAGTGTTTTATTGAGAGTTTGTGTCCTGGGTTATTTGTGAACATTTTCTCTTGCATTGGGCGGAAGCATAGGTAAATATGAGGCGTCGACTTGGTCCACCGGAAGCCATGTTATTTAGATGTTATTCTACGGAGGTCCAGCCAGTTTTATAAGTACAAGTACATAAGCATAAACCGTACGTGTGGTGCAGCGGAGTCCTACATTAAAGCCCCCAGCTTCAGTGAAAGCGATTCGGAAGGTCTACGTGGCAGCCGTGCATCGTGGGAGGTCCAGCTCGGGACACGTAGCCCTATATTCATCGCAGAAGCCATCAAAAGGTCAGATTTGCCACCTACGAGTGATAGTTTGTGATTGTGCATCAATTGGCGTCCCCTTGAGCGTCACTTCGTGGCGTCGGTAAGTGTTTTGTTTTATGACGCGGAATGCTTACGTTCGATTATTATCGCATAGCAACAACGCTAATTGCGTGGACATCAACGATTTAATTCAAATCAAGAGCCTGTTTATGTACTGTCTATAGGCTAAGAAACTACCTTGAATTGTTGTGGATCCCATCAGTTAGAAATACCACAATTGTTCATTCCCATCAGTTAAATCGCAGCATACAAAGTGCTTACAATTAAATTTGCAATGGACTTTATAAAATTATTAATAGCAAGTTAGTAGTTTTTAATTTAGATGTAACGACCTAACCCGAAGATAGTCATTTAATTAAGAAATAGGAAGTTTAATCAAATATTAGTCGGGCAAAAATTACAAAAGTTGATAGTAAAAACAATTAAGGCAATTTAAAAATAATTAATTTATAGTAATTTAATGTAAAAGAAGCCATTAATATCATAACGATCAGTAACAAAATATTTCCACCAATATGCATCAATAAATGCAAGGGGCAAGAATATCAGTGCAGTTTTGATCTACATTTTATTTTCGTATATTCATATATACTAATACAACTTCTAAATAACTAGTAATCAAATCCAGAACTGCTGAAGGCGTCCACACGAGCAGTTTGATATAGAGAACACATGGTATTACGACGTTAGAGTAGATTGTCCCTTGCTTCGTCAGAGAGGCCTACGTATGTGAACCTAATTGTTGTATGGACACATAGCTCGTTTATTATAACAAATTTTGTACTGTCGTTACCTACAACCTTTGAGATTGTGTAAACAATGTCGATTAAAAATAAACCCCTGCAGCTGTCGAATAGCTTTCGAAAGAATTATCGTTAATAAATCAATTTGTATATGTGAAATATGACGTTAAGTTAGAATTTTTTTATTAGATTGCATGATGAATCCCTTCTATGTTGAATAAAATCCTGTTTAAAATGCAGTGCATCACCGTTTCTGTGTACGGTTAGTGATAATGAGACGTTCTACGAAAATATTTTGTATGGAAAACATTTTTTAATATGGTAACGCACTAACGTATAGCAATATCATAAAAAAATTCCAAACACATAAATAGGCACCAAACGTATCACACCAATTTACAAACACAACTAAAATAAAATTTGTGTATCATATTGCAGCAACTTCTAATCTTTTTTTTATTTTCACGTTCCATCGCCCATACAGGCAGACATTTTATTAGCAAAATTCCAACCCTCGCTTTCCCATTTTAATATATGCAATTAATAGCAAATTCCACAACCCATATAATGCGGCACAGCTACGCATATTCTACAGAATTAAAATAAACTGAAATTATGTTATGAATGGCCTTCCTCCAGAGAAATATGCGCGGCATGTGGCTGCTTGACAAAAATTAAGTGAAGTTTATAAAACAATCCTTTTTAAAAACTTCATCCGCAATAAATCTTTCGAAGAGTACATCATATTCCATATAATTACGTTGTATGAACACATACACGTACATAATATTTTATATTGTGAACATCCTTTTTTTAATAGAATAATTTAATATACTAATAGTAGATTGTATACTACAGCCAAGAAAGACCGACCGCAATGCAGAATGTATCGCATATTAAAAGGCTTCAGTGCTTACAAATACACCGCTAAAATTAGCTTGGCACCCGAAGGAACCAATAAAATTTAATTTGCAATTCTAACGTTCGTTGTTAACCATTTAGAATTAACACAATAAAACGCGGGCAGGATTTAATTTTTCGGTAGAATAAAGGAGAAATTAAGCTTTAAATAAAAGCTGTTATTGAATATCAAACTTCAAAACACCGGCTATATTTTCAGAGATATTTAAAAGTCAAGTTTTAGTATACATATGTAGTACATAAAGTCAATTTTTTTTTCTATAATAATTTTCAAGGTCAACTTTCTAGGGGATAAGTTGCATTCCTGCAGGCTCCCTAGTTTTAATAATGTTGGTACATAGATTTTTAGTTATTTTTTTCAACTAAAAAAATTATTTGTAATTTTGACACATATGTCATAATAGTGGGTAAAACGAACAGCATAGTAAAATATTGCAAATTTATTAATTATTAAACTTAGGTACAATATTTGAAAATAAACATAATGAACGTTTGATTCCATGTAAAAAAATTAAATTTGTCAAGAGTTCAAATTAAGAAACTTTGATATTCAAAATTGACACATAACCATAATTTTGAAAAAGTTCTACCAACACGAGGTATACAAATTTCCTAGCATTTTACTCACATATCTACCAACATTGTAACACTTTGACAGTTATTATAGAAAAAAAAACCTACTTTAGTTTAGTTACGAATGACACATTTTTAAATAGTTATGTTATTTCATGTTAGCTTCTATGTTAGTAGAATATAGGAATACCTAAAGTACATATTCGGGATTTCTATACTTCATACTCCGAAGCGAGTCGGTAAAATCTGCAATACCAGTTACAAATATCAGTTGTAACTAGATCACTAATTTGACTTGACAGAACATTTGGATCGGAGAGACGTGGCCTTTTTGCTGTCTATATGAATGTCATAATCAATGTGTCATGTCTTTATATACACTAGTACCATATTTTTTTCATCTTTGCTTTGATTACGTTTTTTAGGGGGAGAATTTATCCTCCGATTATAGTCAGCAAAGTTCCTTGAGTCAGACATCGCACAACTTTACAATTTCAAGCTTTCCAAAAACAGGGGTATATTTAACAAAAAATGTAACCTCTATATTATACGTACAACCTTTAATAAAATCATATCCGTAATTAACAAACAACTAGAGTTGCAGATTTTACTGACTCGATTTGGTGAATATAGTATAAATGCATATTAGTTGCTCATATTTCGTCACTATTTGTTGTTGCCGGTTATTAAGAATTAACTAACACGAGTAGCTTTGAGAAGCAAAAGTTAAACTAGATTTAAAGTATTTGCTTCACGGTTAATTTTTGTATATCTAATATATTCAGTTTGGCCCTCAGATGCTCTAAAAAGTCAGGTCAATTAAACAATTGCCTATATTCTGCGTCTATTTACGATAAATACATCCTTTGTTTAATGCTTTAATTGAAATTGGCAATATTTCTTACTGTGGTCATGTGAATCTATATAATTAAATTCACACGATCAGAAAACTCATCATAATAGAAATAAATAAAATTTAAATTGAGTAACCTTAGAGAAAACAAATCAATGCGTATAGACAGTAATTAGATTCAGGTAGCGTCTAATACTCACGACTTTAAATTAAATTCGACAAAAACCTGAAAAGGATCAAGTCGGCATAGCAACTTGTATTGTTATAATAAGGCAGAGAGTAATTGCTTATATAATTATTTAAGCTGCTCAGTGTTCTAGATAACTTGCGCAGCAAAGTTTCCAGTATACGTAGCTTCACTCTTGACTGGGTATTCCAAATAAAGCAAAACTGGTGGAAAACTGGAATTGCAAGGGTTTGTAAACTTTAACGTCATATTTATTTCAGCTTTAAGGCTACTGCAAAATTACATGTACCTTACGGCAAATTTAAATATCTTGTAACAAGTACGGTAGCTGGGATATAATAAATAATAAGAAGATATCCTTCTTTAGAAGCAGATATCCAAAGTAAATGCAAAACGACCATTCGTACACCCCATATTCATTCACGTTTAAGAAACGCTAGCTGCAGAATTCAGAGTAGTTGCAAATAATTTATTTTACCTATTGGGATGTGGTACTTACCATACCTTAAAGTCCACAGTCTACCCAAAAATATAATGCTCCAGTGCTACGTCTCTCCACAAAAATGCGGAAATAAACAAAAGACATATTTAGGGTTATTTTAGGAACTTTGAATGGGTAATATACAGATTGTCTGCAGGTATTAGGTACACACGGTAATAAGATACAACTACGGTTTAAAATTTTAAGACAAACAAACCGTCTCTGTATCTAGTTACCGTGTGTACCTAGTACCTGCAAACAATCTGTACATGCATTTCAATTATTGTATGTGATATGAGAGATATATTTAATATACATAAAGAATTCGGTATTAAATGGCGAGATTCCCAGTGAATTGTGCCTTTGGCGAGGTAAATAAAAACCGGCTGAAAGCTTTGCAGTCTAAAACTTTACTGTATAAGTGTTTGTGAGTAGCCAGCAGTGTTTTCGTTTCAAGTAATCACAATCTTAATCGTGTTTGAGTTGTAGATGCGAGTCACCTCGATTGATCTCGCGTAGATTGTCCATTCTTAGTTGGCACTTATATTTAGGAATGGTCATTCATTCTAGGTGTTAAACCTGAATTGCTTTATTGTCTTTTGTGTTTTGAAGCTCAATATATCTACGTTTATTGAAGTAAGCAAATTGGCTTTTCTTGTGCATATGTTTGAAGTTAGTTTCAATCTGAGGACACGGCAGATGCAGGCTAGTTTCCTGTTTTTGGCAAATAGTGACCGTTCGTCACTATGACTGGGCTATTTAAGAGTTTCATGTATACTGTTCTAAATAGGTAACCAAACAGGACATATAATTTATAAAAATAATAAAGCGTACCGAACAACCCATTTGAATTTAATATCCTGGCAAAGGGACTAACAAAGGAAACATCATGATCTGCTCCTTTAATAGCTTCAAAGTGTAGAATTCGTGAATTGCGGTAATTGAAAACTATTGTAGCAGTAAAACCGTCAGAAAGTGAACTGTTGCAAAGTGGGCTGTATCTGTTGAAAATAGTACGCTATTTCAGCATCATTCAAATAACATTTTTTGTATTGCGATCATGAAAGTCGTCTTTTTTTAACGAAAAATCGTATTGAAAGTACTACTTTTTTAACTATTTTATTGAAATGTCAATTTGACAGTTGTAAATTCCGAAGTCCTTTTCGACTAAATTTCCAGTTACAAGAGATCACTATGCAAAAAAACTACGTGTACAGCAAGTTTTAAAAGTCCTATTTTTTCATTAATTTGCTTGATTTCGCTCTCGTTAATCAAACTGCTAATTCATGAAAAAAAGTGTGACTTTAAAAACTAGTTGTACAAATTACTATTGTTTGATTTATATATTGAATGAATTTCTGTTAAACAAGTACTACAGCGCATATTTTCGTGCAGTGATATAAATCCTACAAACTGTGCAATATTGACGCAACAAATACAAGGTATTTTGTACTACAGCACAAAATAACAGCAGGAGTCCAAAAACCCTGTGTTAGGAAAATACAACCCTTGGAAGTTCGCATTATCAACAAAATCCGCCAGTAGAATTGCTTAAGGGTAGATATCTTAAATGTTTTTTTGACTTGATATTGTGCACAAGTTACCAAATGTTGAGGTTTTTATGTAACAATACGAATACGTGTATATTTGCGTACATACATCGATATTATGTTTAGATGCATACAATTCAAATGGTAGTGGAAAAAGAGACTATATTTTTAAAATTACATTAGTCAGAAAATTTGCCGTAAAAGATACAAAATGTTAATGATTAAAGATGAATGGCGATCCCTTGCATTACCATCGTGAATATATTACTGACGGGTATTACTTTACTGCAATGTTTCTGCCACTCGTAGTAATTGTTTTCAAAATTTTTCTTTACAGGGTGTGATTAGCTTTTTATTCGGGCATAATAATTGCCTTATGGTAGTTTTAATTTCCTTAATGGTCTTTCCAGACTCGCGCTTATGATAACCTGGCAAATATGAATTTTAAGTAATTGAGTAAATAATTATAAATGTGGAGATGATAAAGCAATGATGAACTGAAAAAAACCTGAGTATCTAAATTCTTGGTGTAGACATTTTCCACGTTGAATTACGGGAAATAGTAAAGTCAAGATTTCATTCAGACAAAAAGAAGCTCCACCTCTTCAGAACACGTGCATACCAATCAAAGTAATAACTTCGTCACAGTTAATCACAAATATATAATCCCGAGAATGCATTTTTCTGTTTATTATGGCTTCATATCTGCTCAGCACACTGCGTAATATAGAATTTAAACAAATCTGCATAATGCTGACGTTGTGTTGCTTCTCAAAGTTATGAACGTAAGAGACGGATATATTGAGAATAACCATTTCCAATTACGTGTTTTTAAAACCCACGTTTGTGTATGGAAGACTTTCCGCTTTTTCGTTAATATTTCCATATTTCCATTTATATTATATGTCAGTTTTCGATATATATACTTCTATTCAAATTTCTAGAGCATCGTGTAAAATATTAGTTTGCAGAGAAAGAGCTAATTCCCATTAAACGACGACATGAATAATATAAAAAACTAAAAAGCAATTAAAAAACCGTTATACCATGGTTATATAATGATTACAACATTTCCGGAC
>CALNHX010010268.1:0-41868 GCA_940337035.1 Agriotes lineatus | reverse complement strand
AACTTTTGCGTATGCGCAGTTATTTCGCGTGAGAATGTGATCAGCGGTTCCACAACAATGGGTTGTGGTTGTATTTCAGGTGTTGCCACTTCTGTTATCTACTATACATTACACTCCAAATAATCGCGAAATCAACGAAATTTCAAACCCCCAGCATACCTAACTATACTCGTAATCACCTATGCTTTATAGATTTGGCGAAAGTATCTTACCGAATTAAACTAAATGACGTCATCGATATACTAGATGAAAAAGAGACACCAGGAAGTCTCCTGAAATTGATGGAAAACATAAACATTACAAACTTCACAAAAAAAGTAAATAATAGCTCAACAAAATCAATCCCGATAACAACAAGGGTAAGACAAGGTGACTCTCTAACTCCAATGCTCTTCAATGTTATAACGGACAAAATAATTGAAACGTTAAAAACAGCTACAGGTCATTAAATGGGGAAGAATAAGATAAATATCCTCTGCTACGCTGATGATGCTCCAATGATTGCTGAAGTCGAGGACAACCTGCAAAGAATACTGCATATCTTCAGGCATACTTGTCAACAATACAATATATTAATATCTATAGAGAAAACAAAATGTATGGCGATCAGTGAAGAGCCGTTAAGTTGCAAGTTGGAAAGTAACGGGAATATTATAGATCAGGTGAGACTATAATGCTACCGGTTACTTAACAACAATTTCTGGATTATATTTAATTTTGTCAATTAATCTGTAGCACTAATTATTTATATATGCCCTTATGAATGGTAGCTTCTGTTTAACGCCAGGGTCCGGTTTACTTATACTTTGACTAATTTAAAGAACAACTCAACAGGAGATACATTTATTCACTACTATATACATGATAAATTATTATTTGTAAAAATAAATATCATTTGCAATTGTAAATACAAAATAAACTTCGATCGGCTTCTTGCTACGGTTAGGCCACCCAACTGGCAGAGCGGTCGTAGTCCTCAAACGTTTGGCAACCGCTGGAACTCTCTAGAAGGATTGTAGTGGTTGGTAGTACTGAAAACACAAACAAATGTCAATTCTTCAGATTAATGAAAGTGCTTAGTTATCTCAGATTTTGTTTAATAAATGCCGCTTTAGTTTCCGACCACCACCTGGATGTCCTTATTATTATTGCCCATGTGTGCGGCCGCAGCGGGTCATTTCCTGATAAGGCGATGAAGGCTATCGGTTCTGACACCAGATAGTTCGCACGCGTGCCGAGGTCAAATAACTACGGGCCTTGAAGGTAGGTGAATTAACCTGGAGGAAATGACCATTTTGTTACGGTGCCGAGGTCCGGACACCATTTCCAAATTTACGCGGGGCGACTGATAAGTTACGGGACTTCGAATGAATTACAATCATTCAATACGACTTTCATCCGGCTTTACTTTCAAATAATAAAATTAACGAAGTTTCGGGAATGAGGAGATCGCACTGCCCGATCTCAGGCAGGTGTGATTTCCTCCTATTAAACTAGAAAAGTTTACGGGACATAGAACTGCTTCAAGTGAGGTTAACTTATTTCAAATCGTGCAACCCGATCTCAGGCTTGTTCGATTTGCGCGAATTAGATATAGAATTTTAGCCAATTTCAATATACTGCAACCTGATCTCAAGTGTACCCTAGTTCGAAATTAACAAAATGCTATCCTTTCGCGAAGATGTGTTAGCTATTAACGAGAAACCCTGCAAGACTTTTAAACGTTTTAAACGGAGTTGTTTCGCCTCGGATTATTTCGAATCACGTACCCCGATCTCAGGCTTACGTAATTCGAAACGAATCAACTGTAAAACCTCGGATAATTTCAGCGTAGCGTGGCCTGATCTTAGGCGCACATTGTTTAAAATCAACAAAGTATCACGGCTTCGGGCAGGTGAACTGGCTCTTATTAACGAGTCTCGAATTCTCGGTAAACTTCGATTTAATTACAACAATTATGAACTGAGCGGGTCGGGTACGTCGTTCAGAGAACAGGGTTTAATTTTCTAGCAAGTTCTAGTAAATTACTGGTATCTTACTGGAATGTTTTCTGGTATCGGACCGGCGAATAGCGGGGCCTCCGCCGGCCAGAGCCGGCGGGAAGCGGGTCAGGCGGTCGAGGTAGTTTCTCGGGAATAAATCTCCTGGAGTTTGCGGCACGATTCGGTTTTATTTGTTACGGTCGGCTACTCGGGACTCATCGTGCATAGGAGAAGGGGTGCGCGAAAAACATTTTTACGATCCGCTGGCGCACCGCGGCATCTCGGCGTGCTTGAGCGGGCTGGAGATTTCCAATTGTTGTAAATTCGATTGTTGCGGAGTTTTAAATGCAACAATATTATATATTGTTTTAAAATGCATTTAAAATAAAAGCGAAACGTTACAAGACCAGGTTATAAATTTCAAATATTTAGGTATAGAGCTCTATAGGAAAAAGATATGGAAATCAATCTTCAAAAATCCAAGATCACGGTGATATGAAAAGAAGAAATTTATGTAAAATTGAACAAGCAGAATTTAGAGCAGGTAAAAAGTTTTAAATATTTAAAGTCGTTTATTAGCAAAGACGGTAAAATAGAAGTGGAAGCAAGTAAAAAAAATAAATGCTACAAGTAGGTTATACTTTGCTTTAAAATAATGTTTTCTTACATAAAAGAGAAATGCCCAAATACTAAAAAAAGTAGTGTATAAACCAGTGATTGTGACAACTTTAACTTTCGGGTGCGAATCATGAGTGCTATTAACTTCCCAGAAAAGTGCAATGAAGAAATTATAAAACGTATGAATGTACAGGAATCAATTATCAATAGTAATATAACAAGGGCGAGACATACCGATAATTTTGCACACGCCTAGGGTCGAATGCTGGTTGCAATGAAAACTGTCCCGAGGGCAGTTTTCTAAGGGCAACCAGCAGGATGACTCTTGGCACGGGCAAAATTATATGTAAGTGTGTTGCCCGCGTTTATATTTTGATGATTATTACACAAAACCCTTGTACGAATTATGATTTAAAGTTAATATAATAATGCCAAAAAACACAAATTGTGTTTTTCTTACATTTCTATTTCTAATTATTACACCATATACGATAATTAGCACTAGGGAACTTATCGCTTAATAATCATCCCTAGGGCACTTATCAGGTAATCAGTTCGGGATTGGTCGATTTTAAAAAAATGCATAGTTCTCATTGGATGATATCAGTTTTGTGATAGTTGTGTGTAATAATCGACGTAATCAAACAAAAACAATTGCTCTGGTACGAACACCTTAGAAGAGTGCTCGACACAAGATGATCTCAAAGAATATACGAATGGGTTCCTTGGCAAAAGAGGAAAATAGAAAAACCACGTACGCGATGGAAAGACAAGGTGGAAATAGCGATGCGATCAAAAATCTGGAGGAAGGTGAAGAAGTGAAAAGCGACAATAAAGCTGTATCAATTCGCATATACCGATGGGGCCAAAATTAAATATCACAGCAATGAGATAACATGAATAACAAAATAGAATGCTCGAGAAAGGAAGAGAAGACTATACGAAAAAAATAAGCGTCAAGCCTATTAGAATATTTGCTACTATATTTATCCCTTTCTTACTCAAGCAATACGTATTATCATGGTCCTTAGTATAGGGGTTTAAAATCAGATTAATAAGGTTGAAAAAAAATCGTATTAAAATTACAAAGATGAATTTAAGTATGGAAAGGATATCAAAATTATTAAAATGTAGGTGGTAAAGAAAGAAAATGAAATTTAAAATTCAATTGAATAAAGCTATAAAAGAAACAGTAGGATTCTAACATAAGTTAATTTTATCTGAAATGGAGTGGGGAATTAATGGCAAATACTTATTCAAGAAATACCATTCAACATAGTGGGTGTTAGACAAATATAATATAATTCTATAGTGTGTTGGGACTATAAAATATATGCTAAACTAAATCACTACGGAGATATATTATTATTAAAAGTACACAGAATAATTTTGACTTCAAAAGATGTAATAAGTTTGTAAGCGGCTGAAATTAATAAAATAAACCCTTTATTATATAATTTTTAATCTATTTTGGTATGTGAAGGGTTATATATCGTAATGGAATTATCGAGATGAGTATTAAATAAAATTTTAAAAATAATTTGATATGGAGAAGTAATGAAGGAGAATCGATATGGTGAGTTATAATCTACAAAAGCAATTACTAGAATTGGATGCAAAACTGAGTTTATTTTCAATTTACATCGTATGAATTGGATAGAAGTGACTTGCTTTGCTGCAAGTAGCGTACGTCGAGTTAGTTAGCGGAGTGGCCTTCTTATGGTATAGATGGAAGGGTTTTCATCTACTGGAATTGTGATTTGTCAGGTTTGTCATTGAAGTGACGTTTTGAGACTTACACCTAGTCGAGTTTGTTACTGGGTTGTCAACTTGTGATTTTTCGAAGAAAGGCATGGCGGTTGCTTCTGGTCAATCTTGGCAGTCCTGTTGGAGGAAGTAGCGGGTATCCTGTCTTGTTTTGTCCAGGATTCTTTGCAGAACCAGGTGTTTTTGGCGAAGTTCGTGCTGGGATTTGTTTGTATGTTCGGAGATCTTTGTAAGATTGCTGGATGCGTTTGACTTGATAAAGGAGATTATCGAGTCCATGAACAGGTGACAGAATACAGGTATTTAAGTAAAAACTGAAAAAAATATAGAAAGAGTGAAGTGAGGTAATTTTAATTAGGGGAGTACTTACCATTTGATATTGTTGAATGACAAATAATGTAACGAGAAGGTATTTGTAATTAATTTGCACTTGAGTGATTTGAAGTGACAGGTGACAGACGTACAAGTTGTCATAAAATAAGAAAATCAAAATTTAGGAATAGAAGCAGTCTAGATTATGAACGATTCCTACCTGTGTTTCAGTTAAGAGTAAAAAATGTTTCTGCCGGAGTTAGCAATTTAATAATATCGATAATCTATAATTATAAAAGAACAAATCAGTTAATTAAACTTCAATTTAAAAAAAGGAATTGATTGAGAATAAGCTAAAGTAAAGTAAAAATCAATTATAACATTAAATAGCCGTTACAACATCTAGTCGCAACATAAATGGAGCTCAAAGTGGAGATACAACAGTATTATTTTCTTGTTCATGTTATCTTATTGCTGTGATATTTAATTTTGGCCCCGTCGGTTTTTGTGCGCTAAGTGATTGTCAAGTTGGAAGTTTTATGCGCTATGTCTAATTTTCCTAAAAACGAAAGATTTTTTGCAGTAAAATGTTTTATTTCAAATTAGTCGATTATTCATACGCAGAGACGTTTTCGCCGCGAATTCAACATACCACCACGCGGACGAATTCCATCAAGACATACAATAATAAGGTGGGTAACGAATTTTGAAGAAAGTGGTTCTGTTTTATCAAAATATACTGGTGGTGCTCGTACAGTGAGAACACCAAAAAACATTGAACGCGTTAGGCAAACGGTCCAGAGGAGTCCAATGAGATCGGCAATAAAACATTCTCTTGCTCTACAAAGTTTCAGAGCGAAGCTTGCGAAGAATTTTAAGAAAGGACTTGTTTTATCATTCATACAAAATCCAAGTTGTGTACAAGGTACACTTGTGCTCATAAAAATGGAATACACTTACTGTTGCACTGTAGTGAAAAATCGTATTATTCGCATTATTAAATACATTTTTTATACGATATCTTTATTGACCTATTTTCTTGTAACTTCATACAACAAACAATTTCACTTTATCGATGTTTCAAACCAACAGGTATTACAAAATAAAATATTACAAAAATCAGTGCAACAGCAAGTGTATTCCATTTTTATGAGCACAAGTGTATATGATACAGACAGAGCTGCTCAATTGACTTTCTACAGGCAATTTTTGGAGATTTTGGATAACGACGAAATTGTATTAAATTTGTTGGTCATGTCGGACGAAGCGCACTTTTGTTTAAATGGTTCTGTGAATAAGCAAAACTGTCGCTTTTGGGCAAATGAAAATCCGCAACAGCTGCATGAGGAACCACTGCATGACGAAAAGGCTACAGTATGGTGTGGTGTTTCTGCATTCGGAATCATCGGACCATACTTTTTTGAGGAAGATAATTTAACCGTTACTGTCAATGCGGATCGCTATTGCTTCATGTTGGAAACATTTTCTGTCAGCAAGATGGTGCGACCCCGCACACAGCAAGGAAGAATTTAAATTTATTACGCCACATGTTTCCCAATAGACTAATTTCAAGGTTTGAAGACATCACCGAGATCTCCTGATATCACAGCCCAAGTTTGTTATGGGGTTATTTGAAGCAAAAGGTCTTCGCAAGTCATCCCCAAACAACCGACCTCTCTTACAGAGAGTAATCAGTAATGCATATTGTAAGAAGCCGGTTACAGCTGTGCATTGAAGCGGATGGGGGTCACCTGAGTGATGTAATTTTTAAACATTAACATTTCCATCAATATACTACGTTTTAGGTTTTGTTCTCAAATTGTGCCAGTCTCAAATTATTATGCATCATCGTGGTGTAACAATAACCCTTTTATACAACAAATATGTGAGAAACAAACTTGTTTTATCCTTTCTAATATTTACTTTTGCAGATACAAACTGACTAATACACAACTTAGTTCAAAATTATTGTCATCAACAAAATTGAGTTACATTTGCAATAAACAAATGAACTATTAGCTGGTAACGTTTACAATTTCACAAGTAGTTGAATTAATAACTATAATTCTTTCTGACTGATATTTGTTGGACAGTTAAATTTGTTGAAGAACAATATGTTATAGCCGCTGTGGCAACTAAGAAATTAGTTTATTTAAAATGTTATCAAAATGTTAAACACTCCTGGAAAAACGCAGGGGCGTAATGTGTTGTATCGAGATAAAAGAAAACAGTGTATATCACTTTCTTTTGTTTTATCAATAATTCATTATTACAACAAACACATATTATAATCATTAATTATTAAGATGAAAAGAATATACAAAAGAGAATTATTTGGAAAAACTTGTAATACAAATAAAAACTAAGAAACTGAAAAAACACATAACTATTACAATATAATAAAGTTAAAACGTAAGAACCATTCAACGTAAGTACAATTTTACAAGTAGGTACCTACCTAATATTACAAAAAATTTAAAAAAACGTTAACTCGGCTCTCGCCGAGTGTTTATTTATATATTTACAATTTTGGCCAAGTCAACAGAGGAACAGAGGGTCTACACAAAAGTAGCCATCCAATTATAGACCGGTACGACCGGTACGGATAATACATATAAAAATTAACTATAAATCACCAAAATAAAAAAACCAGAGGAGAGATTAAATACAAAATTAAAAATTGTGACCTAAATATAAACAAAACAGATAGCAACTCATGGTGAACACTTTTTCAATTAAAAAATTTAAAAATAAATAAATTATTAACTATTTAAAACTTAAGGACAAAAATAGTGAAATTGACAAACACTTGCTGGCTACAAACTCATTGAAAATGGTCAACTAAGCAAGATTACACAAGAAAGAATATCAGAAAAAAAGATACAAATTACAAAAAATCAAAAATTATAAAATTGCAAAAAAGAAAGATCGATGAAGATGCAAAGATTAAAGCAATGTTATGTGTTGGTATTATTACTGTAAGTATTTAGAAAATAACAGGCGATTGATCTTGCAATTGCTACAATAGATTTAGCACACATGTTGATACCCTCGTGTCCCATAAAGTTATAAGTTCTGACGAGCCTAACTGAGGGAGTTTATTGAAAAATTTGTGGTAAAAGAATAAAGAATTTCGCACAGAATACAGTGGTATTTTAATAAAAAATCGTGATATAATTGAGGTATCATTGTAAAATCCATTAATGAATTTGAACAGTTTTTTAATATCTAGTAGTGTTCTATGTTCCAGTGATAGCATATTAAAATATAAAAATTTTCCTGTGTAACTAAGTTTCAAGTTTAATTTAAAAGAGACTACTTTTAGAAAATGTTTTTGAATCATTTCAAATCTATTTATGTGAGTATGATAAAAAGGATTCCATATGAAGCTACAATATTGCAGGTGTGAGCGGACATGCGCGTAGTACAATATTTTTAGTGTACTTCAGGATTGCGGAAATTCTTTGTTACTCGAAATATAAATCCCAACATCTTATTAGCTTTACAAACAATTTGTTCAATATGCTTATTAAAAGTAAAGTCTGATGAAAATAACGCCCAAATCAAGTATAAAAGCAACATCGCTGAGAACTGTATTGTCTACTTTGTAATCAAATTTAATTGTTCTTTTGATTCGACTAAATGATATTTTATGACATTTCTGCACATTTAAAAACATTTTATTTTTTTACACCAATTACTGAGATAATTCAGATGTAACACATTACAGTTTTGCAAGGATTTAATTTCTCTGAACAATTTTAAATCATCAGCATATAACAGAAAAGACGATTTGAAGTTAAAAGACAGGTCATTTATAAAAGATATGAATAAAGTTGGTCCAAGGTGCGAGCCCTGTGGCACGCTAGAACTGATTTCAATGGTATCCGACTTAAAACCCTTTGTAACAACACATTGTTTTCTACCAACCAGATACGATCGAAACCAGTGAAGCAACGTACCTGACACTCCAAAGCCTTAAGAGTTTTTGTATAAGTATAAAATGATTAACTTTATCAAAGGCTTTGGAGAAATCAGCATACACAGCATCAACCTGGGATCTTTTGTTCATGGCTCCGCATATGAATTCTGAATAATTAAACAAGTTAGTAGAAACTGATTTACGTGGCAAAAGTCCATGCTGGTTTGGCGAGATAAAGTTTTGAATGTGATTAAGTAATATTTTATTTATGAGTGATTCTAAGATTTTTCCGAAAATTGACAATTTGGATATTGGACGATAATTACAGACGTTAGCTTTATCACCCGATTTAAAAATTGGGGTAACGTAAGCAAATTTCCAGTAATCTGAAAAAACTCCTTCGCGGAGTGATTTATTAAAGAGCAAACTTAATGGATATGAAAGATAAATGGGTCTATACCGTCAGGCCCTCTCGACTTATTTATTTTGATATTTGCTAACAGATTTTCTGTCAGAAACTTCGCACGTAATTGTACTTAAGTTGTTATTAGTTGGGTAATCGTGGGCATTGTAACTGACTTGTACGCTGTTTTCGTAAACTAATTTAAAATAATCTAAAGAGATGTTAGCGCACTTAGTGGGGTCATCTGCTTGAACATCATTAAAATAAATCGATTTTGGCACAGACGTATCTGCTCTGTTCTCTTTTACGAAAGACCAAACTGCTTCGGATTTTGCTTAATATTCCCTTCGGAAGTTTGTATGTAATTTTTATGGCATTCAGAGACTGATGTTTTTATTTTTTTGGGCAGCGAAGAAAATAATAATAATCCAAGGCACATTTGTATATTTTGTATCTTTTTCTAATTTTATTTTTCCGTTTGATTAGGTTAATGAGTTTGGAGGAAAACCATATTGGATATGAACATTTTGATTGAGTTTTACTGGCACGTAGTTTTTAATAAGGTCGTTTAATATTGAGTAAAATTTGTCAGTTGCTAAGTTTATACTTAAATGATTCAGGCTACACGACCAGTTTACTACTGTCAACTGTTCATTAATGACTGTATAATTTGCTTTACGGAACTGATATTTGAGTATAGATCCTTCATCTGATTTGAGAGCAGTGTTATTCAGTGAGAATTCAATGAGGAGAGGAGGATGTTGGATGTCGATCGCGGATAATGAAAAATCACTAATATCTGACACAATCAAGTGCAAATCTGAGAAAACTAAGTCAAGAATACGCCCGTAAGAGTTTAAAAATCCATTAAATTGAATTAAATGAACAAGATTGAAGCAGTCAATTACACTAGCACTGACATTTGAATGACTGGCAATATAATCGACGCTGTGATAATTTTTTACCAACCATTCAATGTCAGGAAAATTATAATCTCCCAATACTATACACTTTGCACCTACAGCCTGGAAATAAAAATTTTGGATATTATCTAAATGACTTTCGTATACGGCAGTGGGCGAGCTTGGCGGAATATAAACACAACAAACATTAAATTTGATGTTTAGTTCATGTCCACATTTAATAACAATTTGCACCCATAAATCTTCAGCACTGCTTTCCCTCCGCTGTAACCTCACCGAAGAGTACTTTTTTAATACAGCATTCAGAACTCCACCTCCCCTGGAGACATTTAAATATTCTCAGTCACGAAGGTATACTACATACCGCGCATTAAAAATTTCAGCTGAGTCAATGGAGTCCAATAACCAAGTTTCAGTAAAACATATGACATCATAATTATTAATTGAGATCTGATTTTTAACTTCTACAGTTTTGGTCCGAAGACCTTTGACATTTTGATAATAGACTGAGACCGCCATAATAAAAAGAGAAACTATTAGGTACATTATTAAACAAAAAAAATATTAGTGAGCAAAAAAAACTTACGCTAATGTTAGTTACTCTGTGACTTTGACCAAATCAACCATCGATTTTATACAGAGGGTACGTGCACCATCACTTTTTTTTATGAAGATGCTGCAATCTTTCACCCATACGTATTTATAGCCAAAACGCTAGCATTTTTGAAGCACATCAAAGAAAAGCTTCTTATTTGCAGGGGAAAGGTGTTCATTAATAAATATGCGCTGGTCGGAGGTGTAGCCGATAGCATTTGCATGCAGGACTCGCTTATTCTTGAAGGCTGCGAATAATAACTGCTTCTTCTGGCGGGAAAAGAACCTAATTACGATGTTTTTGGGTTTGTTCGAGGTATGGTTAAACTTTGCAACACGATGGCAAACTTCAATGACCTCATTTTTTATATCGCATTCCAAAACAGAAGAGATTTTTAGAATTAGATTTGAAATATTTTTGTTTGAGGTTTCGGGGACTCCTTGCAGCCCCAAATTGTTTAGCCGGGAACGTTGCTCTAGGTGATTAAGCCGCTCCATAATTTCAGACATATCGGTCTTCAATGTTTTGTTTTTTTGGGCAAGATCATCAACAAGTTTGATTTTATTGGAAAATTCCTTAAGACGAGAGAAGTTGACTGAATCGAAATCCGACTGCTGTTGTCTTACGGCGGCTAGTTCGAGTTGTACCTGTTTCACTGCACTCATTATGTCACTTAGCGTTATTGATTGGCTTGAGGAGTCCATGTTTCGTAGCACATTAGAGTTAGGAACATTTGTTTGGCTGCAACGTTTGCATTTCCAAGAAATACCGGTGTTTGATAAAATATCAGGAGATAACTTGACACATGCAAAGTGGAAAAGTTGTTTGCATGAACCCGAACATGGAATGGTATCTCTTTTCTTCCGATTGGCAGATTGTCTGCATACAGCGCAGTCAGGCATATTCCTAGTTATTGAGGCACAGAACAGAAAACTCTTAGATATCACTCTCACTAAAAACACAGATTCACAGAGGCGTTACTTGCCTACGTTTCCAGAGCGACTTCAGAAAACGCCTTGCAAGTACGGTGACTTTCACAATATGTTAGACCGGGTATCGAGTCCGGATATTCCTAACTGGAGTCGGCAGGTCCGAGTCCAGGTACCCGGAACCAAAAAACCCTATAGCTTAACTCATTATATTTCAAATTTATTATCAAGATTATTAGTATACATAATATGTAGGCAGATACAGATCATATGCTTGTAAGAATAAAAATCAAACAAAAAATCCCAGAAACAAGAGAGAGGAAGAAACAGATTCAAAGAATGGGTGCGTACAAGATAGAAAAACTACAGAATCAGGAAACTCTACAAAGGTATAACGAAGAAATAGAAAAAAGGGTTAGAATGCTGAAGGAAGAAAACAATATTGAAGAAAATTGGAAAGAAATAGAAGAAGTGATGCACGAGGCAGCGAAAGTACTGGAAATCACAAATACAACAGGCGGGAAAAAACAATGGTTCGACGACGAATGCAAAGAGGCAGTGAAAGAGCGGAACAAATCAAGAACAGAGATGTTGAAAAACCCAACAGAAGTAAACAAACAAAAATATAAAGAACAAAGGAGAAATACCAAAGAAATGTGTAGACGGAAAAAGAGAAGATATAATGAAATCAGGATAGAGAAACTGGAAGAAAACTTTAATGACCGAGAAATAAGAAACTTTTACCAAGATATAAAAAAGGAAAAAAAGGGATATCAAAATAAGACAACGTTATGTGAAGACAAACAAGGAAACTTAATAGGAGGACACAAGGAAATAATGGAAAGATGGGCTCAACACTTTCATGAGATGCTAAATGGAAATGAAGAACAAGGCAGGCAAACAGTAGTATCAGCTGCAGAGAATCAGCAAGTGGTAGGATCATACAAACCAAACACCGAAGAAAAGGTAGAAACGCCGCGGAATGACGAAATCGAAAACATAATTTCTAGACTGAAGAATAATAAAAGCCCTGGAAGAAATAGAATAAAGGCAGAGCTGATAAGATATGGAGGCGACGAGCTACAAGAAAAAATATGCAAACTAGTACAGCAAGTATGGGAAAATGAAGAGATGCCAAAGAAATGGGCGGTGGCAATAATATGCCCCATCCACAAAAAAGGACCGAAAACACAATGTCAAAACTACAGAGGTATCGCCCTGCTAGACGTGGTATACAAAATAACAGCAAGCTGCATAAAAGGAAGATTAAACCCATATATGGAAAAGGTGATTGGGGAGTACCAAGGAGGTTTCCGGAATAATAGATCGGTTGTTGATCAGGTACACACACTTAGACATATTCAAGCGAAATCTTATGAATATGAAATAGAAATGCATGTACTGTACATAGATTTCAAACAGGCATACGATTCTGTAAATAGAGCTCAACTATACAATGCAATGCAAGAACTCGGATTTCCGACGAAGTTAACGAACCTGGTAAAGATGACACTCAGCACAACTGAAAGTATAGTGAGAATACATGGCGAAGAAACAGATGCGTTTCCAGTAAACAAAGGACTAAGACAAGGCGACCCACTGTCAGCATTATTGTTTAACGTAATACTGGAGAAAGTCTTAAGGGAAAGTAATATCAATAGGAATAGTACAATATTTTATAAAGAACATCAATGTTTAGCATACGCTGATGACGTAACACTCATAGCTAGAACAAAGAACGAGCTGATAAAAATTACAAAAAACCTGATCAAAACTGCGGCACGTGTAGGACTCGAGATCAATGAGGGAAAAACGAAATACATGAAGTGGGGGAGTAAGGGACAGACACAACCAACCCAGGATTTAACAATAGGAATAGAACAAGACAGGAGATACACATTTGAACACGTGAAGAATTTTACATACTTAGGCACACTTATAAATGAGCACGGCAGCGGTAGTGAGGAGGTTCGAGCAAGGATAAATAAAGGAAATAAAAGTGCGGGAAGTTTAATACCAGTGTTGAAATCTAAGACAGTGTCGCGAAAATTAAAAATACGCGTGTACCAAACAGTAATAAGACCAACAGTGCTATACGCGTGTGAAACGTGGATAATAAACAAACAAGAACAGAAAAATTTAGAAATTTGGGAAAGGAAAATGCTACGGAGAATATATGGAGGAAAGAAGATAAGTGGGGAATGGAAAAGAAGAACCAATGAGGAAATATACAACCTATATGGAGAACCAAGTATAGTGAATGTAGTTAAAGCACAAAGAATAAGGTGGATAGGGCATATAGAAAGACTGTCAGAGGAAAGAATAACAAAGAGAATAGTGAGAGGAGATACAGAGGGTAACAGGAGAAGAGGGAGGCCAAGAAACAAATGGCGAAATCAAGTGACGAAGGACCTGGAAAAACTTGGTGTCGAGAGATGGACGGAAAAGGCAAAGGATAGAAAACAGTGGAAACAGATAGTGAAACAAGCCTTAGGCCTTCACGGCCTGTAGTGCTACAATATATATATATATATAATATGTAAAATGTATCAGACTGTATACACAAATAACAAGATTATTTCCTAAGCGATATCTTGTGTGTAACACTAAAAAATTAGAACTCATATGCATAATTAAATTACATTTGCGTTGCTTAATATTCACTAACAATGCACATATATGGGTTTTCTCGAGTGAGTCTACACATCTGTCATTAAATCTTTTTCTGTATTCACAAACACAACTGTACGGGATTTCTCCTGTATGAGTCATCATATTAGTCACTAAACTACTTTTCACTGCTCTTCTGTATTCACAAACCGAGAAAGTGTATGAGTTTTAATATGTCTAACTAAAGTACTTTTATCTGCTGTTTTATATTCACAAACTGCACATCTGTATGGCTTTTCTCCTGTATGAGCTCTCATATGTTTAACTAAATTACCATTCTGTGCTGTTCTGTATTCACAAACCGAGCAACTGTATGGCTTTTCTTCTGTATGAGTTCTTATATGTTTAACTAAACTACTTTTATCTGCTGTTTTATATTCACAAACTGCGCATCTGTATGGCTTTTCTCCTGTATGAGCTCTCATATGTTTAACTAAATTACCATTCCGTGCTGTTCTGTATTCACAAACCGAGCAACTGTATGGCTTTTCTCCTGTATGAGTTTTAATATGTCTAACTAAATGACTTTTTACTGCTGTTCTATATTCACAAACACAGCATCTGTATGGCTTTTCTCCTGTATGAGTTCTCATATGTATAACTAAACTACTTTGCACTGCTGCTTTGTATTCACAAACTGAGCATCTGTATGGTTTTTCTCCTGTATGAATTTTACTATGTCTAACTAAATTACTTTTAGCTGCTGTTCTGTATTCACAAACCGAGCAACTATATGGCTTTTCTCCTGTATGAGTTTTCATATGTCCAGCTAAATGACTTTTACGTGTTGTTTTGTATTCACAAACCAAGCATCTGTATGGAATTTCTCCTGTATGATTCTTTGTACAAGCAGTATTTATGTTATTTTTGTCGAATGTTTTCTTTTCATAATTTTCGATGCCTTCTTGTTTAATAGATAGATTATCAAAACTTTCATTGCTATTCATGTTCTGCAATATGCATGGTGTAGTTCCTGCAGAACTACAAGACTTATTTTCCGTAGTTTCTTAATGAATGGTAATTGTTTGAACGTTTCTATAAATGATATGAGCCAAGGGAAGTTCGATATCTTCACATCTAGAACAAAAGCAGATTGTCATTCAAATTCAGTTATTTCTTTATTTATGGATTTATGGGATAACCCCATTAACAGTTTATTATTATATAATCTAACATAATAACATAATGTCATAAACATAACCTTTAGTATACCAAAATAACATTGCATGGACATCACATTCATATAAGATCACTTCTAAATTTACTTAAAGAAACACCCACAACTTCTTAATTACATGCATTTATTAAATTTCAGTACCTATTTATCGGCCGTAATTTGTTGCATGACGTATATAAAATAGGTTATGACGTTCGAGGGTTTCCATTGGAATAGTGATGTTATACATATTAATGATACAAGTTTCATTATGAGCATCTTAACAGAACAAGTTTGGTTGTCAGAACGAGGCGATCAGCCGAGTATTGCGGCAATCAAATGAGTTTCGTTAAGTGCCATTAGCAAACGTCTATTGTTCAATATTTTATTTTCATCGCATACATTCTGGTTCAATGTGTTCTTTGTTTCGTAATAAAGAATATACCGGGTGCTGACTTGCGCGACGCACCATAGGAATTTCCATAGTAAATTCTTTATGTTCAATTATTTGCTCCCCTAATTATTTTAGAGCTAAAGTGCAAATACATTTTTTGTAGAGAAAAAAATACTGCATCCATTCATACTGTTGCTAACAATTTTTCATTTTCCAGAACCGAAGGAATGCAAAAAATCAAACTAGAATTTTTACAGGAATCAGTGATGCCATGGAATTATTTAAACAAGCCAATGCCAACGCAAGTGCGTGCGGGGCGATCATCCAGTCACTGCCGTCAAAAGATTGAACGTATTGTCGTTTTTCTCGTTTTGGTGTAAGTTCTGAACCTCATTATTGCACCTACAATTATTTATAACCTGCCTGTAGTCTTAAACTTAAAATGAATCAGTCTATTAATGGCTGTACTGTTTGGAATTTGCCGATACGGATATTTTACAATACACAAGGAGTTTACTTAACGAATGCCCACCATACTCGTAAAGCCATTTTTGTTATGGACAAGGTCTAGGTACCTTACAGACATTAAGCAGAACATAATTAATAATGAATTATATAAACGTCAAACATCAATGACAAACAAACAAACAGCACATATTGTCG
The DNA here is from genome assembly GCA_940337035.1 of Agriotes lineatus. Lineage (NCBI taxonomy): Eukaryota > Metazoa > Arthropoda > Insecta > Coleoptera > Elateridae > Agriotes > Agriotes lineatus. The sequence continues at coordinate 25,534 of CALNHX010010268.1, read as the reverse complement.
CGCCGCACGCATTTGCGTTTGCATTGCCTTGTTTCAATAACTCCATGGCATCACTGATTTTTGTGAAAATGCTAGTTTGTTTTTTGCATTCCTTCGGTTCCGGAAAATGAAAAATTGTTAGCAACAGTATGAATGGATGCAGTATTTTTTTCTCTACAAAAAATGTATTTGCACTTTAGCTCTAAAATAATTAGGGGAGCAAATAATTGAACATAAAGAATTTACTATGCAAATTCCTATGGTACGTCGCGCAAGTCAGCACCCGGTATATTACCGCACTGAGTGCAGTAATAAAGCTCTTCATGATAATTTTTTATTTTTTAATTTAATAGTCTATAACAGCGGTCGGCAACCTTTTGGCAGGCAAGGGCCACATAGTGGCAAAATGAAGTGAAGGCGGGCCGCACTTATTCATAATTTTGATAATAGGTATACTATGTATATCGGGGTGATATTAAAAATGCGAAAACATTTTGCTGAGTTGCAGCAGCTGCGAACGGCTGAACGACCTTGGCTAGCGAGCGCTGTGTTTACAAACTGAAACGTCAGTTTGTTAGTTATGTTGTGATTGCGTAGTGACGTATTTTTGCCAGGACAAGTTCTGCAAAATTTCCATTTAAATGTGGAAGAAAATAATGAAAATGAGGATGGGCCTCATGAAGAATTTTCAGTTTGAGCATTTAACTCTGATTTTTTTTTAATTACTGCTTTTGTATCACATTTCAGTGGCTATTTGTTTTAATAATTTCAAGGAACTACTGATTTTGAGAAAATGGTCATTTTAATTACTTAACATTAAACTGCAGCAGGGTCGTTTCAGAATCCATGCTTTTAAAAAATTCGCGCCTTTCTAGGTTATAATTAGAAGTAAACCCAAACACCGTCTTCTGCTAAGTGGTCAAGCGGAAATAAAGCGGAAATGGAGCGAAAATAAATTCGCTCCCAAAAATGGCGACTGCTGCCGAAGCGAAACTGAAGCGCTGTCGGTCAGCGAAGCGTTCAACGCAATCGCTACCTCAGTGCTATGCCGGCTGAACTCTGTATCTGTGATTGTAATATTACATTCTTATTAAATGCACGCTTGCTTGAATTTTGCGCGCGCATGACGCAATTGTTTAAATTTTAGGTTGGTATATAAGACTCTCATTTAAAAAACATCGCGGGCCGCAAGACGGAGATTGCCGACCGCTGGTCTATAACAAGACCAATTGGTCTATAGTGAAGAAGGAAAGTGCGCTGCCTGAAAAGGCAGTTAAACTTAAGATTAAAAGCATAACATATTCGCAAAAGTGATAAAAGAAGTAAAAGTAAGACCCCCTCCACTGATTCAAGTAAGTGAATTACACACTTATTACCAAAAGAACGAAGAAAACCTTAAACATAAAGGTAAAAATCAAACGGAGGTTAGGAGCGATAAGGGAACAAACTACGGTGCTCTGAGAGCAAGTCAACCCAAATAATGTAAAATACAACTACGGTGAGCCGAGGCAAAGTCAACTACGGTGTTTTGAGAGAAAGTCAACTACAGGGAGCGGAGGCAAAATCACCTACGATGCTTTGATACAAAATCAACCACAGTGATCTAAGATAAAATTACACAAGGTGTTATAAAGCATTGTGAGGATGGAGGAGATACTGGAAGAGATGAGAAAGATAAACAAGAAGTTGGACAGAATAGAAGGAAGAGAAGAGCGTATAGAAAAGAGGATGGACGAAATAACAAAGGAAATGGTAAAAATCAAAAATGAAAACAACCAACTGAAGAAGGAAAACCAAAAATTAAAAGAAATAGTAACAAAACAAGGAATATGAATAGAAGAAATGGAAAGAGAAGAAAAAAAAAGATAGTCCTACATGGAGTCGAGGAGCAGGATGAGAGTGATACCATGTTAAAGGAAAAAATAAGAGTAATATTAAGGGAAATGGAAGTAAAGATAACCATGGAACAAGAGATAATCGAAATAAGAAGAATTGGAAAACAGAAAACTGGAAAATATAGGCCAGTAATAATGGAGTTAAGAGAATGGTCAAAGAAAATGGAAATATTGAGAGCGACAAGAAAACTTAAAGGAACAAGAATTTACATAGAGGAAGACTTCTCAAAAGACATTCAAGACCAAAGGAGAGAACTAGTGAAATACAAAAAAATTATCAGTGATAAAGGGCATCAAACAACCCTCAAATACAACAAGCTGATAGTGAATGGAAATGCATACACCTTGGAACAATTACACTCAACAGAAATCCAAAAAGAAGAGAAGAAAGAAGAACCACAAGAGACGAAAGAAGAAAAGGAAATCAAGATAAGAAACACAACCAAGTCGGCTTCATCAGCAGCTGCAGGGATGGAAAAAGAAGGTTCTAAGAAAGGTAGAACCCTAAGTCAACGATCACCAGATAGTGAAGAGGAACATCTTAGGGAGAAACTACTGAAAATTACTAAAACGGTAAACAAATAAAAAAACTATTAATACATAACAAAGGACTGTCAATGGTAACGAAACAGGCTACGAATATGGATAACGATCTTAAAATCACAAAAGCTAATACGGAGATAACACAAAATGCAAAATAAAAAATACGCAGTACAAGAAAAGAGAACTAAATGGAAGAAATGGAATGTAGAGGAACTAGAAGTAGAAGAGGTAAAAAGAAAATACGAAGAAGAACTAGAAAGGAAACAACAAGAAAGTAAAGAAGGAACAAGTATACAAGAAGAATGGGAGATAATAAAGAGTAATATAATTGATACAGCAGAAAAAGTAATTGGGAAGGAAAGCAACAAAAAGAAAAAAATATGGTTCGACAAAGAATGTAAACAACTGATACAAGAGAAGAAAAAAGCAAGAATAAAGTGAATCCACACAGGGCGAGATGAAGATAGAGAAAAGTACAAGGAAAAAAGAAAAGAAGCGCAAAAAATATTTAAAGAGAAAAAAAAGGCAAACCTTGAAAAATTATGAATGAAATTGAAAGAGAAAGTAAAAGAAACAACATAAGACCACTATATGACTACTAAGAAGAGAAAGAAGAAAAGTACCAATAATAACAATAGAAGAAGAAAAATGGATGGAACATTTTAATGAATTATACTGGGACAAAAGCATAACCAATGTAAGACTAAAAGAAATAGGAAAAGAAGTAGAGACAGAAAAACATATACTAGAAAAACCACCGACCTTTGATGAGGTAGAGAAATGTTTTAAAAGCCAAAAAATAGGAAAACAGCTGGCAGTGATCTAATCTGTGGCGAGTTACTAAAATACGGTGATAGAACTACACACGAAAAGATACACGAGTTAATAAAAAGAATTTGAAAAGAAGAAAAGATGCCCGACGAATGGAAACTAGGGATAATAATACCAATACCCAAACAAGGAGACACATCAAAGTGTACAAACTATAGAGGTATAACTCTATTAAATGTGGCGTATAAAGTACTGACAACAGTCACTAGAGAAAGACTTACCCAATTTACAGATGGCACAATAGGAGATTATCAATACGGATTTAGGAAGGGAAAATCAACAACGGACGCAGTACATATAATGAAGCAAATAACAGAAAAGAGCTATAAATATAACATGAACATCCACATCCTATTGATTGATTTTAAAGTAGCATTTGATAAGATCGACAGAAAGAAAATGATACAAGACTTAAAGAAGATCAATACACCGGAGAAACTAGTGAGATTAGTGGCTATGACCATGGAAAAATCGGTGGCAAGAATACAGACCGGGAAAAGCATCTCAAATAGTTTTGAAGTCAACAGAGAGGTGCGCCAAGGAGATGCCCTGTCAACCCTACTGTTTATCATCTCTTTAGACGGTATAATAAAGCATGCTGAGCCCAGAGGGACAATAAGGAATAAATCAACGCAAATAGTGGCATATACTGATGATTTAGCAATAATAGCGAGAAATCTAAGGGAACTAGAAAACACGTTTAGAATTATAGAGGGAAAAGCACGAGAGAGGGGACTGGAAATAAATGAGAAAAAAACGAAATATTTACACTGCAACAGACAAGAGAAATTAATAAAAAACCAAGGATTAAGTATAGGGAAATACACTTTTGAAGAGGTGGAAGAATACAAGTACCTAGGAATACTATTACACAGAAGGAATGAAAGAACAGACATTAAACAAAGAATCCAACTAGAAAATAAAGCATATTTCGCAAATAAAAAAACCTTAAGGGACAAAAAACTGAGCAAAAATACTAGGATAAGGATATATACAACGATAAGACCCATTGTATCATATGCAGCTGAAACAATAAACATGACACAAAAAGAAGAGGAACAGCTGATGGTTTTTGAGAGGAAAATTATCAGGACTATTATGGGACCCAAGCAAATAAACAGAGACGAAACAAGACCGTTGTATAACCATGAGATTGACAAAATACTAAAGAAGGAAAATATAGTTAGAAGAATTAAAGCACAAAGAATTGCATGGTATGGACATGTTATGCGAAGAGGAGAGGAAAACCCAGGCAGAGCACTATTAGGATATGGACACCAGCGCAAACAAGACCAAGAGGCAGGCCAAAAACAAAATGGAAGGAACAAGTGGAGAATGATCTAAGGATAATGGAGATAAGGAACTGGCAGAAGTTAAGTAGTGAAAGGAAAAAGTGGAGTGAAATAGCGAAAATGACAAAGACACACACAAAGTTGTAAGTGAGGAAGTGATATGTGGACTAATCCACCACAATAATAGGATTTAGGAGTGCTACAATTTCTACGGAAATGTATAGCTTTTTGTAGGTTGTAGGTGTAAGCAATAAGGCAGCAATGCATAACTGATAATAAACTGCTTTAAACAATGCTACTATGTCGACTTTACAACAGTTATGTTTTCTTCACTTCTAGCTTACCTATCAAAGATAAGCATTAAAAATGACATTTGACTACTTAATATTTTTAAAACAATAGTTAACTACATTTTGCTATGAAAAAGTTAGGAAAATGTCGTCGAAACTAGTTTCTTTAAGTGATCGACAACGTACTTTCCCTCCTTTTCGAATAAAATTAGTGTCGCTTTTAGGAAACACAAATTTTTTCCACAAGTCAGGAAAGTATTTTACAATATACTAAGGTGAAAATATTTTTGCATGTACAGAGGAGTTTGCACCTATCAGCAGACCTTTAGTTTGTACAATTAAAATATGGGCCATAGTACTTCCAATGTTGAACATTTTATCTAATTTTACAGAATATTTATCTCGTACTAATTAGAAGAGCTCCTTCTTAATTGTATTGTTTTTGACACACGGGATAAATGTGCTTTACTTTGATAGAAATGTTAGAATACAACTATTTGTAATAGTCAGGAATCAGGGACCATAAATTGGATCATAAAGTGTGCACTCGAAGATAGTTTTTAAAAACAATAACGTACATTTTGGAATTACCTCGCATACCTAAATGTGGGGGGAGCTATTCTTTTTACGATGCAAAAAACCAGAAAAAAATAAGATTCCACATTTAGATCCGCAAGGTAATTCCAGATAGTGTACATTTTTTTAAAAACTATCTTCTAGTACACACCCTGTCATTTTAGAAGTGTTTTTTGAGATGCCAGATTCCCGACTCTAATACGCTGTGTAATATTGTAGTCTTAAGGGCAAATCTAGAAGTGGTAACATATCATTAATTTACAATTCAAGAAACTAAAGCTAATTCATTTTTATATCTCACAATGTTTAAGACATTAAACTGAAAAATTAGATAAAAATAAAGTAGAGCTGATACTTGACGATTTTAGAAAGACACTGCAATCACCAAAACATATTGAAATGCTTCAGTAAGGCTGAAATATAAGACTGTGACAGTCAAATTCATCATAATAAATAAAAACTAATAATTAGCACATTTTCCATGTTACTTACCTACATTATAGATAATTAGTCTACATTTCTTACTTGAAAAGTTACTTCAGTCCACAATTAAATAAATAAGTTCTGAAATGAGACTATGCATTTTAGGCATTGGTCTGGGATAATCTAGAATATTTAATATTAAATAAATAATACCCGCAAGGTAAAATGAAGTTACCGACAATACATACATACATAAATAATACGATCAATCAAACAGAAAATGATGCTTTATTATCTTTCTTTCCAATAGGTATTCATAATTGGAACTCTTGATTAAACGTTGATCTTGCTGTATTATAAGTATAATACAATTATACATTTTCACTAATAATCCACTAGTAATGCCACTCAGCTCGCTGCATATACTCTGCATACTGTTTATCAGATCAGTTACTACACACAAATTGCAGTTTAGTTACTTCATAAGTCAATTAAACTTTTTAGGTAGATCTAACCGTAAGTCTAAAACTACAATATAGATGCAACTTCATTTACATATATTATTGAATTCTATTTGTATTGAAACCAAGATTGTTATAAATTTAGTGAGAGTATACTACGTGCCCTTAAGATTTGAGGAAAGTTGAACGAAGTTAATTTTGTACATGGAGCTCGTATTATAATAAGTAGAAAATGAATACATCACTTACGAGGTAATATCAATAACAGTATATTGCATAAGAACAATTAAATGTGTTACATAACATTTTTATAAATCTATACTATAGTGTTAGGACAATAATCGTATACCTTCAAAAGAATAATAACAAATAACACGTTTGAAACTTATTAAAATTACTTGTTTGGAATTTTAGGTATTTTGTTATTTTATATATGAATACATTGTCAAATCTGTAGTAACTTATCCAGAGCAAAAGTGTTATTACATAAGTAAATCAAATCTTTAAGTGTATATTTTGTAGAAACCTAACTTTCAAAATGCAACATAAACATACACTGCTTTAAATAACTTTCAATTATTATACGCATGCAAAGAGTATATTACCATGAGATGCATTCAGGAAAAAACATTTCCCAAACAAAGTAGGTATGTGTAGCATCGAATCGGTAATTAATCAAAAAATAACTATCAAAGATTGTAAGCAATCAATCAGTTATTTTAAGAATTACAATTAACCGATTTATAAGCAACATTAGAAAAACCAATATAACACAAAAGTTATTGCATATTTCCGATGTATTTTAGAGTGAGTGAAGTGATTTCTGACTGATAACGATCGTTACCCATGTTCACGTGACAATTGTTTAAATTTATACCTGAAGCCTGTGACGTAAATCTACAGAATCAGAAAAGACATCTTGTCCGTATTCCATCAGATGTTACAGAAGTTTTATCAAGGTTCTGAAAGAAAAGAATATTCATATTACATGCTTGCCGGTCATTTACTTACTGAAATATTGTTAGACATTTACGATACTGTACTGTTATACAGTGTCTCGCAGCATACGCAACATAAAGAAGTTTTACGCAAATTAAAATTAAATTGTAAGAGAAAACGAACCACAAATTATAATATTTATAGTCAAAATTGAGGCATGTCGATAACAACTTGACTAGAATGGTGTAAATGAATGCATTTTATGCACGAAGAAGGACCGATTACAAAGCATCACTGGATGGCTGCCCAGCACAGATTATTGAAATGAAACATTCAGTTTATCTGAATTTATTGCAATATTACTGGCGTTTTCCTAGGTTGCATATGCCGGCAGCCACACTATATTGTGATACATACCAGAAACACCGCATGTTGTAAAATTGAAGTTTTGCGTATTTTAGGTTATATTACAGATATACTAAAAGTGCGGTCTGAAATTATTTAAACAAACTCCTGTAACGATTATCTCGCCAATGGTTGTCAAATGGTAAATATATCACGGTTTAAGTTTCACAAATGCCTAATATCAACATTAAAACCAGGACCGTAACAATTAACGGTAAAAACACAAAACCACAGATATTAAATTGTCTAATGGTGTATGCGCCAATGCGCGAATGGCGTTTTGCGTATGCGCAGTTGATTTCGCGTGAGAATCTGATCAGCAGTTCCACAACAATGGGTTGTGGTTGTAGCACAGATGTTGCCACTTCTGTTATCTACTATACATTACACTCCAAATAATCGCGAAATCAATGGAATTTCAAACTCCCACCATACCTAACTATACTCGTAATTACCTATCCTTTATAGATTTGCCGAAAGTGTCTGACCGAATTAAACTAAATGACGTCATCGATATACTAGATGAAAAAGAGACACCAGGAAGTCTTCTGAAATTGATGGAAAACATAAAGATTACAAACTTTACAACAATCAAAGTAAATAATAGCTCAACAAAATCAATCCCGATAACAACAGGGGTAAGACAAGGTGACTCTCTATGTCCAATGCTCTTCAATGTTATAATGGACAAAATAATTGCAACGTTAAAAACAGCTACAGGTCATTAAATGGGGAAGAATAAGATAAATATCATCTGCTACGCTGATGATGCTCTAATAATTGCTGAAGATGAGAACAACCTGCAAAGAATGCTGCATATCTTCAGGCAAACTTGTCAACAATACAATATATTAATATCTATAGAGAAAACAAAATGTATGGCGATCAGTGAAGAGCGTTAAGTTGCAAGTTGGAAAGTAACGGGAATATTATAGATCAGGTGAGACTATAATGCTACCGGTTACTTAACAACAATTTCTGGATTATATTTAATTTTGTCAATTAATCTGTAGCACTAATTATTTATATATGCCCTTATGAATGGTAGCTTCTGTTTAACGCCAGGATCCGGTTTACTTATACTTTGACTAATTTAAAGAACAACTCAACAGGAGATACATTTATTCACTACTATATACATAATAAATTATTATTTGTAAAAATAAATATCATTTGCAATTGTAAATACAAAATAAACTTCGATCGACTTCTTGCTACGGTTAGGCCACCCAACTGGCAGAGCGGTCGTAGTCCTCAAACGTTTGGCAACCGCTGGAACTCTCTAGAAGGATTGTAGTGGTTGGTAGTACTGTAAACACAAACAAATGTAAATTCTTCAGATTAATGAAAGTGCTTAGTTATCTCAGATTTTGTTTAATAAATGCCGCTTTAGTTTCCGAATACCACCTGGATGTCCTTACTATTATTGAGCATGTGTGCGACCGCAGCGGGTCATTTGCTGATAAGGCGATGAAGACTATCGGTCCTGACCGTAGAAGGTAACCTTCTCCGGTTCTGACACCAGATAGTTCGCACGCGTGCCGAGGTCAAATAACTACGGACCTTGAAGGTAGGTGAATTAATCTGGAGGAAATGACCATTTTGTTACGGTGCCGAGGTCCGGACACCACTTCCAAATTTACGCGGGGCGACTGGTAAGTTACGGGACTTCAAATGAATTACAATCATTCAATACGACTTTCATCCGGCTTTACTTTTAAATAATAAAATTAAAGAAGTTTCGGGAATGAGGGAATCGCACTGCTTGATCTCAGGCAGGTGTGATTTCCTCCTATTAAGCTAGAAAAGCTTACGGGACATAGAACTGCTTCAAGTGAGGTTAACTTATTTCAAATCGTGCAACCCGATCTCAGGCTTGTTCGATTTGCGCGAATTAGATATAGAACTTTAGCCAATTTCAATATAGTGCAACCTGATCTCAGGTGTACCCTAGTTCGAAATTAACAAAGTGCTATCCTTTCGCGGAGATGTGTTAGCTATTAATGAGAAACCCTGCAAGACTTTTAAACGTTTTAAACGGAGTTTTTTCGCCTCGGATTATTTCGAATCATGTACCCCGATCTTAGGCTTACGTAATTCGAAACGAATCAGCTGTAAAACCTCGGATAATTTCAGCGTAGCGTGGCCTGATCTCAGGCTCACATTGTTTGAAAGTATCACGGCTTCGGGCAGGTGAACTGGCTATTATTAACGAGTCTCGAATTCTCGGTAAACTTCGAATTAATTACAACAATTATGAACTGAGTAAAGCGGGTCGGGTACGTCGTTCAGAGAACAGGGTTTAATTTTCTAGCAAGTTCTAGTAAATTACTGGTATCTTACTGGAATGTTTTCTGGTATCGGACCGGCGAATAGCGGGGCCTCCGCCGGCCAGAGCCGGCGGGAAGCGGGTCAGGCGGTCGAGGTAGTTTCTCGGGAATAAATCTCCTGGAGTTTGCGGCACGATTCGGTTTTATTTGTTACGGTCGGCTACTCGGGATTCGTCGTGTATAGGAGAAGGGGTGCGCGAAAACATTTTTACGATCCGCTGGCGCACCGCGGCATCTCGGCGTGCTTGAGCGGGCTGGAGATTTCCAATTGTTGTAAATTCGATTGTTTGCAGAGTTTTAAATGCAACAATATAACATATTGTTTAAAAATGCATTTAAAATAAAAGCGAAACGTGACAAGACCAGGTTATAAATTTCAAATATCTAGGTATAGAGCTCTATAGGAAAAAGGTATGGAAATCAATCTTCAAAAATCCAAGATCACGGTGATATGAAAAGAAGAAATTTATGTAAAATTGAACAAGCAGAATTTAGAGCAGGTGAAAAGTTTTAAATATTTAAAGTCGTTTATTAGCAAAGACGGTAAAATAGAAGTGGAAGCAAGTAAAAAAATAAATGCTAAAAGTAAGTTATACTTTGCTTTAAAATAATGTTTTCTTACATAAAAGAGAAATGCTCAAAGAAAAAAAAAAGAGAGTGTATAAAGCAGTGATTATGACAACTTTCTAGTGCGAATAATGGGTGCTATTAACTTCCCAGAAAAGTGCAATGAAGAAATTATAGAACGTATGAATGTACAGGAATCAATTATCAATAGTAATATAACAAGGGCGAGACATACTTACCGATAATTTTGCACACGCCTAGGGTCGATTGCTGGCTGCAATGAAAACTGTCCCGAGAGCAGTTTTCTAAGGGCAACCAGCAGGATGACTCTTGGCACGGGCAAAATTATGTGTAAGTGCGTTGCCCGCGTTTATATTTTGAAGATTATTACACAAAACCCGTATACGAATTATGATTTAAAATAGATCTAATAATGCCAAAAAAACACAAATAGTGTTTTTCTTACATTTCTATTTCTAATTATTACAGCATCTACAGGATCGATAATTAGCACTAAGGAGCTTATCGCTTGATAATCATCCCTAGGGCACTTATCAGGTAATCAGTTCGGGATTGGTCGATTTAAAAAAAAAATCATAGTTCTCATTGGATGATATCAGTCATGTGACAGTTGTGTGTAATAATCGACGTAATCGAACCAAAACAATTGCTCTGGTATGAACACCTTAGAAGAGTGCTCGACACAAGATGATCTCAAAGAATATACGAATGGGTTCCTTGGCAAAAGAGGAAAATAGAAAAACCATGTACGCGATGGAAAGGCAAGGTGGAAATAGCGATGCGATCAAGAAATCTGGAGAAAGGTAAAGAAATGAAAAGCGGCAATAAGGCTGTATCAATTCGCATATACCGATGGGGCCAAAATTAAATATCACAGCAATGAGATAACATGAATAACAAAACAGAATGCTAGAGAAAGAAAGAGAAGATTATACGAAAAAAATGAGCGTCAAGCCTGCTCGAATATTTGCTACTATATTTATCTCTTTCTTACTCAAGCAATACGTATTGTCATGGTCCTTAGTATAAGGGTTTAAAATCAGATTAATAAGGTTAAAAGAATACCGTATTAAAATTACAAAGATGAATTTAAGTATGAAAAGGATATCAAAATTATTAAAATGTAGGTGTTAAAGAAAGGAAATGGAATTTAAAATTCAATTGAATGAAGCTATAAAAGAAAAAGAAAGGATACTAACATAAGTTCATTTTTATCTGAAATGAAGTGCGAAATTAACGGCAAATACTTATTCGAGAAATACCATTCAACATAGTGGGTGTTAGACAAATATGATATAATTCTATAGTGTGTTGGACTATAAAATATATGCTAAACTAAATCACTAAGGAGATATATTATTATTAAAAATCTCTAAAAAGACTCCACCACCGCGTGCAGTGTTAGTAGAAATAAAGTTCCGATCACTTCTATACACATTATACTAGGGTCACTACATAAATTTCCGCAAAGTAGGCTTAGAAATTGATTTCACAATTTTTTATAAAAGTGCCATGAAACAACAACATTTCAGTAGACAACTGAAGTTGACAGATTGAGAAAATTGTTTACGGTTCGTATGTGATAAGCTTTGAACGGTTGTGAGTTGTATGAAAAATAGAACTAAATCGAAGGGATTATCGTGCGATAATTTTTTACGTTACTAAATCGTCTCTCGCTCCAAAACAGTGCATCGAACGACTTCGCAATGCTTTTGCGGATGAAGCACCATCAGACCGCACAGTCTACGAGTAGTTTGCGGAATTCCTTCGTGGCTGAAATTTTCTTAATGACGAAGTCCGTGAAGGTCGTCAAAATCTGCGGTTACTGATGAAAACGTTGACGCTGTACTCCGCCTCGTGGAGCAAGACCGGCGAATCACCTATGCTAAAATTGAGGCATCGTTAAGCATCTCGGGAACTGCAATCAACACAATTCTTCACCAACATTTGGGTGCCAGAAAGATATGCACGCGTTGGGTGTCACATAATTTGGATAAAGCTCAAAAACTAGCACTTGTGGATTGGTGCAAGGAAATGCTGAAGAGGTTTGCAAGTGGTCAGTCAAAACATATGTATGACATCGTCACCGGTGACAAAACATGGATTTATTGTTATGAACCGGAAACAAAGCGACACAGTGGATCTTCCAAGGTGAAGCAAAACCAACAAAATTTATGCATTCTCACAGTGCAAGTAAAAAGATGGTTGCTTCATTCTTTAGCCAATCAGGCCTTCATATAACAGTTCCTTTGGAAGATCGTCGCACAGTAAACGCTGAGAGTGGTATTTCACCATTTGTTTACCAGCAGTCGTAGAAAAAGTACGTACACAACGTCCTCGAGTCGTCTAATCCTACACCATGACGATGCATCATCCCACACTGCTGCTCAAAGAATGGCATTTTAGGCTTCTGTAGATGTGGAACTACTGGGTCACCCACCTTATAGCCACGACTTGGCACCGTGTGATTTCTATTTATTTCCTACAATCAAGAATAAATTGCATGGACAACGGTTTAACTCCCCCGATGAGACTGTTGAGGCATATAATAACATGGTCGCTGAGGTGTCTCCAGAACAATGGTCACGGGTAGTTAAGGGCCGGTTCAATAGAATCAATAAATGCATACAATGTAAAGGCGAATATTTTGAAAAACAATAAACTTAAAATCGCTCATAGTTTGTTAACTCGTATGTATTAAATGGAAAGAATTCGGCACTCATCATTTCATTTGATAACCACATTTCATTTAAACTAATAATATCATATTGTTACGATTTATGTTTTGGGCTATTAAAAATTATACTCCGCTTCTTGTTTTAAGCATTTATTTACAGCAATTTTTCTTAACGATTTACAAAAACACAAGAACTATTAATGCGTAACACAAAACTATTTATACACTAACAGGAACTATTTCTAACAACAAATACACTTTATTTATTTGCATACGACTTCAACATGAATGATTTATATGGCTAGATTTATTTACACACGAGCTATTTATATGGCAGCTTCGCGCACTTCAAGTTAGATTCGCACTGCCCGCCTTCCCGCTGTGCTGGCTTATATATTCGCCGGGTGAGTAATTCCGGAAGCGTCGACTGTTCTGGCAAATGCTGACGCATCGCCCGCATTAATCCCGATGTCGTTTTCGAAGACTGACTCATCCGTTTGCCAGCGACCCGGCTCAAGGTCGTTACAATATTCACAATCAGAAATATTTGCAGTAAATTAATCAACTTTGTCACGTATACCACGGAAATTCTGATAATAACACATTAGGGTTCTGCTGCTGGAATTATTTAGTTTTTTTAACAACACCTGGCAATCCATTGATATATTTTATAGTTAAATTCGTTTCGCCACTTTCAGATCTCTCCTCTTTACATTTTCGAAGCTGTTCTCTTTGAAGACGCGTTTCATCTTTCCGTAAGAACACATTTTTTAAAACAGTATTAGATTTCAGAGCCAGTTCATTTCGAAGAACCGTATAAACTTCAGATACATTATTTAAAGCAACACGCAGCGGTCGAGGTTTTCTTGTATTAGTTTTTGGTGTACCCAGGAACATTACCTTGAGGGTCGTATCCAAATTTATTTTCGACTGTGTTGTTCGAAAAATATTATTAACATTTGCAAGTACTAAATTTCCATCATCGTTTTTAGGTAGCCCATAAATGTTATTATTTTCACGCCACCACCAGAGCCACTTACCGCCGTGAGCGCACACCAGACACAACACGCCAAAGTACAGCGAACTACCAGAAGGTCGGCGCTCCACTTTAGTGCGGCAACTACAGGCGAGACGGCGTTGTCGGTTATTTGTCGCCGTTAAGATTAGGACACTTATTGCATACAAGCTACGACCATGGAACATCATGGCAATCCAACATAGCCTCGTGTTATACTTCGGATAGCTTTGTATGCCATGCCGCGTAGCTTCTCTGCATCTTGCAATAAGATAAGGGTCGTTGCTCGCCATTTTAGATATACTTTAAGCATCTGTATATATATTTACCCAAGGAGAATAAAGTGTATATAAAATTGTTTTGTACATTATTTTCACCGGATTCAACATACCCTCACATATTGGCGCCCAAAACTAGTGGCCTGGAATAGCCTGAGAGACATCTGAAGGTAGCCGTGACAAACGCACAGATCCTGAATCTCGTAATATTTCGGAAAATTTGCAAGTGCATCGAACTGGAAGCGTTTTTACAGACATTAGTTAGCAGTTTCAAACGCGGAGTATTTCATACAAGACTTCCAACAGTACATCAAACAATCGAAAGACTACAGTGCTTCGAACTAACCAAGTTGTGAACGGAAAGTTACTTATAAGTGCTCAGCCAGTTCGTGCAAATAAAAAAAACGTGTTTTCTCAAAACGCAATCTACTCATTGTACGCGCACACGCGAGTTACCTTTGCTCTACAGACTATCAATAATTTTCGCATCAGAACGCCGCCGATAACAAGAAGCCGAACGCAGAAGATGGCCGAAGATTACATGAAATGTACGGCCTCCAGCAGCAAGTGGAAGAACCATCCCCAGCAGCATCCGGCACCCAAACTATTCAACTTACAATGGACCAGTTACGGATGATATTGGATGGACTACAGTCTAGTCCTGCTCAGCAGGAGCCTCAAGGATCGTTTATACCAGATGCACCGCTCGTTTTTCGGGACGCTCTAACGTCCGGACTTTCATTGACACGATCCAAATCTATAAGGAATGTGAGAACATCCCGGATGATCATGCCATCAAGGGACTGCAACTCCTTCTGGAAAGACCTGCCGCAACGTGGTGGAACGGTGTCCGAAACACAGTTACCTCATGGAAGTAAGCGACAGAACTTCTACAAAGTACATATCGGCCCATGAGTCCTAATCACTCAATATTAAGAAAAATCTTCCATAGTGAACAGCAAGACGACAAAGCCACTGAGCTTTTTATCTCGGAGAAGCGAGCTTTAATCAATCGCAGGTCTTTTTCCCACGGCTATGCCCAATGAAGAGCTGCAGCTCAACAAAGTATACGGGCTAACTCACCAGAAGGTCCGTCAGGCCATTCCAAGGACGTCATTCACTAGTTTCAACGGGTTTTTGGAACAAATAAGGAAGACAGAAGATTGAGCAAAACCGGCATATCACCGCAAGGACAATGAAACCGCACCGTCCAAGGAACCCAGATGTGAGTACTGCAAGTACAATGGCCACACCCGCGAAGAGTGCCGCAGACGTAACCGGGACGATAGACCTCAGCCCACAAAAGCACCAAAAGCTCCTGGCGTAAGCTCCAAACCACCTTCCCTCGCTTGTTATGAGTGCGGTGAGCCAGGATTTATTAAAAGCAATTGCCCCAAGTGCAACGGAAGTAACCACAAAATGGGATTGTTCTTAACTGACGCAAAACCAATTTCAAAGTCGGTGGAACGCCCCATAGTCAAAATTCAAGTATTCGACGCCACAGGAGGCGCCTATGTAGACACTGGTGCAAAACAAGGCATCGCTGGCACTGTGCTGTACCGGCTGCTCCAAGAAAAGGAAGTACGTTCACTCCCCTCAAGGTCAAACTCACTCTCGCAGACGTACAAAAAAGGTTACAAGAGACGTTGGTCACCAAAGTACCGATTCGGATAAACAATCGCATTGTCCCCACTCGACTTACGGTGCTACCTGGTGCAAATACCAAGACCTTGCTAGGCGTAGATTTTCTACGAGATGCTGGTATGGTCTTCAACCTCGCCAAGGGATCCTGGCACTTTCACGACCACCCAAAGCAGGTTTATAGTTTCCGTCCGGAGCCGATCACAAACTACATTGCAAATGTCGTTAAATCTACTGATATCAGCAACCCCATGGAAAAGCGCCTTCGACTCCCGTTCAGCTCCGAGCACGACGACGTACAAGCTACGGGAAACCCATACGACATCTTCGCCAGTAGTGCATCGCCATTCTACACATCGCTGGAGGATGCCTCACCACTTTCAAAGGAATTCATCTTTCCGCATTCACCGCGAAGAAACATTCCAGGTCTTGACATCGCAATGATTCACACCGACCAGTGCACTCTAAGCGATGATGAAAAAGCAACGCCCACCCCATCACAGATGCAGGCTTTAAACCAGTCAATAACGAAGCCAGCTTCCAAGCAGGGAGAGAACCAACCCCAAATGCAGAGCACCGCATCGACACCGGGGACCACCCACCGATTGCAGCAAAATAAATGGCGCCCGCTAAGCAATCTTCCCTTAAGGTCGAACGGGACGAGATGCTCAACCAAATAATCATAGACGACGCAAAGAGTAACGCTGCGAAGGGTACAGCTTCGAAATTCGACCCCAAACGAGATGGGCCATATGCCGTTATCCAGTAACGTTCACCTACCAGCTATGAAGTCGCTAGCCCTGGACAAACCATACCAGCAGGTTTATATCACACGTCAGCGCTCAACCTACACCATGGGACATATGACCAAATACCTCAGAACCCTATCGGGAAACGAGGCCGTCCAAGAAAGAACCAACCAGCCCAGCACCTTGATCCTCTGTCGGGACGCCTAAAGGGTCCAGAGGGGGGGATGTAACAAACCAAGCCACCACCAGTGCCACCTACTGCCGTGAGCGCACACCAGGCACAACACGCCAAAGTACAGCGAACTACCGGAAGGTCGGCGCTCCACTTTAGTGCACCAAGCACAAGCGAGATGGCGATGTCAGTTATTTGTCCCGTTAAGATTAGGACGCTTATTACATACAAGCTACGGACATGGAACATCACGGCAACCGAGCTCTGTAGAGTAGTGGTTATCACATCTGCTTAGCATTCGGGAGGTCGCGGGTTTGAATCCCCTGGCTGCCTGCTCTGATTCAGGTTTTTAGGTAGTTTTCCTGAGTCAACAGAGTACCTTCTCTGAGGCGAATGTCGGGGCAGTACTTCTCCACCTTTCCTGGCCTCTCTTCCATTCTCCACCCCTCCTTTCTTTTACCCATCCTATAATTCCCGTTCTTAGCTGAAGAGTGACGGAAGATCCCTATAGCAGCCCACCCCCAGTTGGGAGAATTAAAATAACACTAAACCTTTTTACATCACGGCAATCCAACATAGCCTTGTGCTATACTTCGGATTGTTTTGTATGCCATGCCGCGTAGCTTCTCTGCATCTTGCAATAAGAGTCGTTGCTAGCCATTTGAGTCGTACTTTAAGCATCTGTATGTATATTTATGCAAGGAGAATAAAGTGTATATAAACTTGTTTTGTACATTATTTTCACCGTCACATTATTGTATTCAATATCCTTGTTATTTGCATTATAATTAAGCTGCGTGTTAATTATATTTTATTTAAAATGCTTTGCCATTTTAAGACCATATCAATATAGTATATTACAATCGAAAGCTGCGGCAACTATGAAATTAGTTTATTTAAAATTAAATCAAAATGTTAAACACATGAAAAACGCTTGACGTAATATGTGTTGTAATGAGATAAGAAAAACACAGTTTATATATAATGTTTTTTGTTTTATCAATAATTCATTACTACAACAAACACATAGTAATTATTAATCATTAAGATGAAAAGAATATACAAAACAGAATTGCTTGGAAGAACACGTAATACAAATAAAAACTAAGAAACTGGAAAAACACATAACTAATATAATATATAATATAGTAAGCTCTTTAACCGCAAGCAGTTGTTACAATATCAAATTGATTTAACGACACTCATGGATGAGCGAGTGTCGAATGCTAAACGAGACCGGGAAACGTGCACACTTACCCTGGAAATAGTAAGAAACAGGCTAAAGACAGCGGCTCAAATACGCTCAGGGAGAGGGCGGGGTCCTAAAACGAGACACCACAGGGAAAGCGTGTTGACATATATATAGGGTGTTACAAAATAATAATAAGGCGCCACTAAATCCAAATAGGCCAAAACCCACTCTTAGCCGAATCTTAAAAGCTAAACGGGGCCACAAGTGCTCAAATACTAGTTCTGGAAGCCACAGCTCAGCGACAAGCGCGCCAACCTACTTGCCACGCTCATTCACCACGTCCGGGCCTCACCTTACAGTGATCTAGACACAGTGAATCAGTCACCCTATAAACAAACATGCACAAGACAAAGGAAAAATCATAAATCGTAGTTAGTTAATACATCTATTGCGCCACTTCACATGAATGAAAAACTGACAGTTGTACCGACGTGGTCGGCACGTACATCGAGTTGACACAGTTAATAGACCAATAAAACAAAAGACCTAACGGGATACGCCCAGCTGAGGAACGCTCTACCTAGAAGCTACAACGCACAGCTGAGGCAAACAAGTCCAAATCAGTCCTATTTAAAAGGCGGTTTACTAGACTAAACAAGTGTAATGCACAAGCGTGAAATTATATTTGTGTTTAAATCACAAAAATATACTGACTGGCGGGGAGCAATTCCGAACACAAACGTTAGATTTGTACCAGAGTGTACTAGATATTAATTCAGCGCCAGGCACAGATTTATGAAGTTAATTACAAGAACAAGGCTGGCTTGCAGCACAGCAATTCCGAACACAAACGTTAGATTTGTACCAGAGTGTACTAGATATTAATTCAGCGCCAGGCACAGATTTATGAAGTTAATTACAAGAACAAGGCTGGCTTGTAGCACAGCAATTTAGAACACAAACGTTAGATTTGTACCAGAGTGTACTACGTATTAATTCAGCGCCAGGCACAGATTTATGAAGTTAATTACAAGATCAAGGCTGGCTTGCAGCACATCAATTTATAACACAAACGTTAGACTGGTACCAGAGTGTACTAGGTATTAATACAGCGCCAGGCACAGATTTATGAAGTTCATTACAAGAACAAGGCTGGCTTGCAGCACAGCAATTTAGAACACAAACGTTAGACTGGTACCAGAGTGTACTAGGTATTAATACAGCGCCAGGTACAGATTTATGAAGTTAATTACAAGAACATGCTGTGGCGAAACAGTTTATACACAAATGTTACTTTGGTTGATAGCTCGGCCTCTAGACGGGCGAAGGGCGTTCGTGCAGGCGTCGATGGTCGCTATGCCTTTGGTACGTGGCGTGGGCAAAAGACTGTGACGTCCGAAATAGTCCCCTGCGTTAAGCGTGGGTGGGATGTGTCATACCCCCTTGGCAAACACGGAAATCAGCGTGGCTGTTGAATGGGTCTCTCGGTAATGAATCGCGCCTCACAAACGACGGAGAAAATAGGCCAAACGATCCCCCATACTAACGGATGACCACAACAAACCCTCAAACGGACATCACCTTGCAACACAAGTACTCTCAACGCTCGCCAAATGCCGTCTAACACAAGCAGAGAACCAGAAAAAGAGTCACAAATAATTACTAGAATAAACCGCCCCCACACCCGAACGATACTGGCGAGGGGTGAAAACACAAGCAAGGTATGTCGACTTGCTCTGCCACAGGCCCCAGACCGAATAACTAAAACTGACGCTAAAAACGGAGCTTCGCGCTCAAAACGTCTGTCTCCAGATGTGACCAATAAGAAGCCAGGGATTTCGCCCGGTGACGACAAGCCGTCTCGGTGCGAAAGATTGACAGATGCTTTTTCATTTGCTTTCATGGACTAAATTTTAGATGACTTCAAAATATACGTTCTCACTACTGAAGGATACGCAGCTGCATGAAGCAACGATGTAAAGATTGGCGCGGTATGCTAAACCTTCAAATTAAGTCAAAAGCCACGCTCGTGTCTGAATTTTTCTTTGATGCGAGAAGCTAAAGCGTTATGCGGTAAAATATTACTGACGCGGACTCGATATACAGGCAGACTCGTCAAATTCGTCCCAAAACTGCTCTAAATGGTTATGTAGCTATCTGAATTAAGGAAAAATAGAAAATGGCCTGACACAGTTATGGCTACTTATTTACATAAGTTTTGCTAATCCTGATTTGGGTGGGATTAATTCCCATTTCTTCTTCTGATGTTTTTTGTCTCTGTTTTTAATCTGTCAGTTTTTTGTTCGTTCTTGCTTCTTCTGCTATCTTTGCCCATTCCTTCCTGTTTTTACACTTCTCTTTCCAGTTCTATATTCCTAGCTTCTTCAGGTCTTCTTCTACATCATCGAGCCATCTCAGACTAGGTCTACATCTTATTCTGATTTCGGTTGGTGTCCATTCTGTTATTACTTGTATTGCTCTTTTTTATATGCCCTCATTACGTGACCTAACCATTTTATTCTCTGATTTTATATATGTAACAATATCTTTCCCTTTCATTTGCTCCCTCAGTTCAAAGTGTATTCCTGGTCTGAATTCATCTTCTTCTGTTCGTACTGGGTCCATTATTCTTCGTAATATTTTCCTTTCAAACACTTCTAGATCTTCTTCTTCTTTTTTAGTTAAGGTCCATACTTCTATTCCATACGTCATTACTGGTCTAATCATGGTTTTATATAGTTGTAGTTTTGCTTCTTTACTTAGGTATTTAGAATTTAAGAAGTTTTTGTTTGCATAATATGTTCTGTGACCCATTTGTATTTTTTGTTTGGTCTTTTCGCTTCCACTATAATCTTTGTTATATATTGTTGTGCCTAAACATTTAAATTTCTGTACTGCTCCAAAACTATAATCTTTTATTTTCAGAGCTTCTCCCTCGGTGTCATTACTGTACTTTAAATATTTCGTTTTTCCTCACTAATTTTTAGACCCACTTTTTTTTTCTTCTTCTAATCTCTTGAACGCTTCCATTATTCTACCTTTTGTTCTGCTTATGATTGTTACATCAACAGCGTAAGCAATGATCTGTAAATTTTTTACGTTTATCGTTCCTTCTACATCTGATTTTCGAATTGCACTTTCTAGAGCTATGTTAAATAACATGGCCGATAAAATATCTCCCTGTCTAACTCCTTCGTTTATTTTGATTGTATCTGTCACTTGGTTTCCAATTTTTACTACTGCTGTTGCGTCTTTAAGTGTCATATTCACAAGATTTATTATTTTTTGTGGTATTCCCCTGTGTACCAGTTCTTTTACGAGTATTATATTAGTTCTATTTACCTTATCAAATGCTTGTTTAAAATCTATAAACATGATGTGCAGTGATATATTAAATTCACTTGCTTTTTCCAGTATTTGCTGCATTATGTTTATAGCATCTGTAGTTGATCTTCCCTGTTGTAAACCTTGTTGGTAATCTCCAATCATATTTTCTGTGTATTCTTGCAATTTGTTTTTAATAATTGTTGATAGCATTTTGTAGGTTATATTTAATAACATATTCCTCGATAGTTGGAACATTCTTCTATATCTCCTTTTTTATAAATCGTGAAAATTACTCCTTTTCTCCATTCTTTTGGCAATTTTTCTCGATTTTCCTTGTGCATCTTTGTATTCTCTTGTTTTTATTTCAAAGGTTTTCTTTTCTTGTCTTACCTTCTGGTAAAATTTTCTAGTGTTTTTAATTCTGTATTCATCTTGGATCTCTTTTATTTTGTTTTCGTTCCATTATCTTTTCTTTTGTTTCCATATTTTTCTTGCTTCCGTGTTTGCTTCTTTATAAAGTTGCTTATCTTCTTCTGTTCTTGGTTGTAGCCATTTTATCCGTTTTTTGTTTTTTGATTCAAAGACTTCTTTGCATTCTTGATCGTACCATTCTTTGTTCTTATCATACTTTTTTTACCCTACACATACTAATGCTGTTGTTAAGATACTATTTTTTATTCTGGTCCATTGATCTTCAATTTTGTTTGTATCCTCATTGCAAGTTTGGTGCTGTTAAAACTTCTGTGTTATTCCTTCTTCTTATTTCTGTTGCAATTATAGATCTTTTAATTTTTCTACATTCCATTTTTGTTTCTTGTTTTTTCCCACTTTATACTTTTCTTTTCTCTAACAGTAGCAATAACTAATATGTGTGTATATTGGTTCCCTTATATGACCTTACATGTTATTTCGTGTATTTGTGGATGTGAAAATATTGTACTTTTTACAAATAAATGTATTGCCGCTGACAAGTTAAATATTCTTTTTCCATTTACCCGCTACTTTTTTGTGTTCTTCTGTTCCTATCTGGGCGTTTATATCTCCTAATATTATTAGCGTATCGTATTTTGGTGTTTTTTCACACTCATTTTGTAGTTATTCGTAAAACATATCTTAGTTGTCATCTTCATCCACTTCTGTTGGTGCATACACACACATATAAGGGTGGTACGAGGGCCAAGCTACAATTATTGAGAATAGAAAGATTGATACAGGTTTTCAGAATTTTTATTTTAAATATGTTCAAAGGAATTGCCGTTCACAATAATGCACGTAACCATTCTCTCCTTCCATAGTTTATAAGCGTTCAGCCAGCTGTCTTTAGGAATACTATCAAAATAAGACTTAACAGCGATATCAATATCTTCTTCTGACTGGAACCTTTTCCCTCGCAAATGTTTTTTGAGATCGAAAAATAGTCAGACGTCTCACACTGCCAAATCTGGAGAGTAAGGAGGATGTTCTATAACTTTGATTTTGTTTTCAGCTGAATACTGAAAAGTTAACGCTGCTGTATGGCTCGATGCATTATCATAATGTAACATGATTTCCTTTCTTCGCACTTTACTGAACACAGTAGGCAAACAATTTTCAACATACCATTTAGCGGCAACTGTCTTCTGCTCTTCTACTTTAATTGCGGCCGCCAGACCCGTACTTCTAAAATATACTGTGTACATAACTTTCTTCATTGTTCGCTGTTTTTTTACCATCGTAGGGGCTTCCTCATTTTCATGTATCTATATTCGGCAGTGACAATTTGTAATATCATTTTTAATTCCCTTCGTTTCGTCAATTTTATTAAGTACGGCCCTGTGCCCCATGTTGCAATTGAATTAATTTGGACGAACTTTAAAATGCTCGCGACCTAGAAAATTTCTTCGTAAATACTTCCTTGGAACGCGCGGATTGTTTTCCTGGTTTCGCCAACCTGGCGCCGATCGGATAAAAATTTGTAAAATATATACGCAATAGCTTGTAGGTTTCCGCTAAGGAAGTAACTTCTGAGCAATCCCTTTGTTCCCGGTTGACAATGGAACCTTGTTTTAGAGTTCAATCTTGCTTTACGATAGTTTAGCGTCTGGCTTTGTTAGAATTCATTTTTGTTGTTCGATACATTCAAGCCCCTTGGAATTGCGTAGTCAGCGTTCCTTTATTCTGGAATCTTTCCTTTATGCTTTGTTTGGCCTGGGGTTTCCCCGAATTATGTAGCCATTTTTCGTTTAGTGGTGCAATTATGCAACATAAAATTCGGCCTGGTGTTGCAAGAGAAAGATGCATTTCCCGACGAGGGGAATCATCGTTGAACTGCCCGCATTTTTAGGAACTCAATTACGAGCCAGCTCTAAACTGAACGAGAACTGTGTGGTTTAACCCGCGCCCCGGATGCCTTAAGCCGGAGCCGCGATGTGTCGTTAACTAATTTTGTGATGTAATTATTTGTGCCTTTTCGGCGATTTGATGGGCTGAATTTTGCGGAAGTGCGGTTCCAGCTGATAGCGATAGTTCGCTGACATCTTTGAGTGTCGTGTGGCGGAGTGGACGACGTAATTTTCTGGCAAGGCGTCAATTGTTTCTGTTTGTTTCTGCTCACTGGATATTGTGAGGAACAATTTTGCACCAGTTGCACATCAAAGTAAGACGCCTTTTCATCATTCACTAGTGATCCTTATCGTGTTGAGAAGTTCTGCTTCTGCAAATTCCGATTACGTCGTGCCATATAGAAGTCCGGGATAGTTTTCGCCGGCAGTCACCTCCTTTGATATCTTTGGTGAGGAACCTCGGCCGAATTTCGGCTTCAACTTGTGGGTGCTGATATCGCCGCTTCCATCTGCCGCAGAGCGACCGCCCGGTCCGGCCCTGTCACCTGTGCCCAAGCAAAACAATATTTGGCTAAAAAGGTAGGAAATTTAAATTTGTACTTGCCTTGTTTTATTGAGTGCATCGTGGAAGTGCCCTAAATGTTTTGTGTGCGCTGATCTCGGTGTAAGAACATTACACGTGTTAAATTCGTTTTGATGATAGTTGGGAAAATATCCCTGTTATTTCTTTTTGTGTAATAATTTTTGTGTTGTAAATTAGTGGGTAAGTTAACTTTGACTGGAATTCCCTATATTTTTCAGTTAGGGTGCACCATTTGTGCAATAAACCTGGAATTCATTATGGTGTTTGGATCATTAAATACAAATTTTGTCAAAGTCAGCCTATATATTTGTTGTACTTTTGTAACCTTTGGTCTTCAACCAGTAATGGCGAATGCCGATTGTATTTAAGTGTAAAGCTAAAGCATGTTCCTTTGTTGAACAAGCCTTAAGAATAGCGGCTTGAATTATAGTTTTAAACCTTTAGGAGGGTGGCATAGCAGGTGAGTCATTTGATTTTAAGGCCACCCTGCGTTTGTACCCGAAGACCTGGCGGAGCTTGGCGGACGGCGCGGAGACGACTTGCAGCTAACCCGGTGAACTTTGGCATGCTTTCCGTAACCTTTCTCGCTTTTGTCATGAAAGCAATTCTTCTCCAAAGCGAGTGGCACCTCGAGCAATATTTTTGAGTAAGAGAGTAGGGTAAGTTCTCGTCGGTTTCTTTGAATTATCAAACCACGCCTTCCGATCGAGCTAGACCGAGGGTAAAAGAAACACCTCCATCTGTTTCGACACATTTTAGATCTGTGTTATTGCAGAGACCGGCGAACCCTTCACTTTTTCCCGAAATTCGCACCTTAGGGTATTCAATGTCGATTGAATTGAATTAGTATGTTATAACACTCTGAACTTGCTAATTATTTACTTATTTTCGTGTAATAAATAATTACCATTGTTAAGGAAATTTTCAACATATAATTTTACAGCCAGATAACCAGATGCCAGGGTTCAGTCTGGTTAACTCAAATATACAATCAAGTACAATTCAAACAAAGCGGTTTATTTTGTAT
>CALNHX010010267.1:0-41868 GCA_940337035.1 Agriotes lineatus | reverse complement strand
TGCTCATTATTGCTTATTATGTTTTAGGTTAACACTTAAACCACGTTGTTTTCGTTGACTCATCTTTCTCATGAATGTTTCCGAAAATCTATTTATGTGTGACTGCTTACTTGTATTTAGGCAGTTACGTAGAACAACTATTGTCGTCAAATTATCAGCAGGTGCAACACCAAAACATAAACATTTTAATAACAGGCGATTGCAGCAGAAATTCTTTTGTTTATGGGAAAAAAATTTATACAGCTGAGAATGCAAAAGAAAAGCTACAACTGATTTTGGCTTTAGCCTTCAAAAGTTTATATGGAAACTATTGTTCGTAATAATTGTCTTTTATTTTTCGAATGCAAACAGTGATCTGAATAAAATAACCAATGGCGACGAGAGGCAATTTTAAAACGACTTAATAACCAGAATTAAGAAGTAACTGAGTTAAATGCTAATTAATCACAAAATAAATTATATGCCGGGTGACAATGAGTCCAGGGCCACGTCTCTATGTCCTTTATTTATGAATTAATTTGGATCAAATGCGATACAAGGATACTAGACATAATTTCGGCTTGATACACAAATGTAATCAAAATGGCCGACAGACGTTTAATACCGCTCTGCAACCTTCGCAGACCTTTACGTTCGCTTTTGAATGTGTTATAAAGGACGCGCTTACTTTACAATGTCCACCCTGTATCTGTTGAATTTCATTTCAATGGTAAAAACCGGAGTTATGTGCAAATTACTACTTTCATCTATCCCTGAGTTAAACCAATTTTTTTAAGGCGTTTACCCTATATATTGCAATGAACGTAATTTAATCTAACCTACAATTATGAGAGAAATTAATATAATTCGAGCATTGCAAAGATTATGTAAAAAATATTCCATAAATGTCATAATTTTGAATTTAAAGCTGTAAAAAATAGCATTAGCATTGAAATCATTTGAATGTAAAACTGTAAAATAGTGTTAGCTTTAACTTAAATATGAAACTGTAATCATAGCACGCCTTGACAGAGACAATAGCAGTGTATTATCGAATTAGGGACCAGAAGCCAAGCTGATGTTTCACTTGCCAGAAAAAGCAGAGTAAAAGTTATAATAAACAATAATTTTTACCGTTACGAAATGTTTTCACATTAGCGCAGTGTTGTTGGTTAGGCTGCAGAGATTTTGCATTATTTCCTAGCGCCTCTTAAGATGATAAAATGTGTTGAGCTGTGCGTCTAGTTTTGGCGTGTTTTTTGGCGATGATTTGTTGTTGGTCTAAATAATAAGCGGAGGTTTTAAAGCCCAAGGTAGGCAGCAACCATCGTACATTGCAGCGGAGCCCTAGCTGTAAGCACGGGAGCTGGTATTAGAGCCGGGAGCAGCGATCAAACTATAGGCGTAACATTGGCGAATCATCAGGAGACTTCCAGGGCAGGCTAAGCGATAAAACGGGGCCCTCAGTCATCGAGATATTTGCTAGGGGGCCAATATAAGCCTAATTATCCGTCGCAGTAGCATAAAATCAAGGCCATAAAATAATTTTTTTGGTGGCGTTTTTATGCGTATTTTGTTCTAGTGGAGTTGTTTACTTACATTATATCACTTAGGCAACGCATCGATAAGTAATAGCAGAAGTAGTTGTTTAAAATTAAGCCTACTCTGATTTGTTTTTGCAATGCAAATGCGAGGTTAGGTCACTATAATTTGAAGTTCAGTATATTTTCCATAATTTTGGAATACCGCACTAAATCACACCATTCGTTAAATACACAGCATAGAAACGAGCACAACTAAGAAAATCATAAAAATGTATGTAAAAGCCAGCATATTATCAGATAATTTTACATATTTCAAATAATAAATTGGCAGGATGTAGCAAACACATGAGATATAAATAATTGTTAATCAATTAATGGCCACCTCGGTGGTTGAGTGAGCTTGTTGTCTGCTTAGCAATCAGGTGGACATGGGTTCAAGTCTGGCCGTAGCCGAGAATTGTCTTGGAGCGGCAGTGGATTTGAACTCATTAGTTAAGTTAGATGTAAGTTGTGTGTGTGGTATGTTTGCATGCGGGGGAGCGTAGTGTAAGTCGCGTGCGGCGCATTACCTCCGTTGCACTTCCCGCGAGGTATGAATGGTCCTCGACACCGAAAGGTAAAAGAGGCTATAGATTATGTATGTATGTAATCAATTAATAATAATTTTAAAAAAATACGGCACAATAGCCCAGCCGTCAACCATATACATAGTTATCCGAAGGTATATTCGGTTGCGAGTTAGATGAACATCTAATCCGCAGGCAAAATATCTTCTTACTCCAACAACTACTTTTAACCTATACCTACCGCCAAGAGGCAGATAGACAGATAGAATTAGAAAACACGTTTCTCGCCATGTAAAAACTAAGTTAGCTTCTTACTGATTAAAACCTAAACGTATCCTACAACTATGTAAGACCACAACTTCTATACATAGTCTCAAACAGGTCTATCTGCCATTGCTGATTCCAAACGTAGCACCTTTGAAAATAAGCACTACATATTCATATTCACTTCTCCACATTACTATTTCAAATTTGAGAGCTGGACCTATAACTTATGCATCCAAATTTCACATTAACACCACCCCAATTACAGTCCAAGTACCACAACTCGAAATTTCTACATCCTCGAAAGTGTCAACTCAAACGCGCGCTGCCAACAGTCGTCATCTTCCCACATCGAGCTACTATCTTGCATAATTAGCTGTTTGGCTTCTTCGAAATACTCATCTCCATCTGTTTACATGTCAACTCTCTATCTATTTTCGCCATAGCCTCTATTTCTTAATTGAAGAGGGCTTTATTAATGTTCTTTTTCCTTCAGGTCTTACGGCTGCTTGTAATGCTTTCGTTGTTTCGTCGAACTACCTAGTATGTTGTGAGATAGAACAGAAAACAAAGTGGTTTATATTTGCTTTCCGATGAAAAGAAATTATATAAATCTTGTTCCATTTAAATATAAGTATCAAATTATTATTAGTTGTCGAAGCACAAAAAGAACGCAGTATTTGACAAAATCGTTTACGAGCTGTAAATTCCATGTACTGCAAAATGAATTACATAAAAAAGATTAACTTTCTGAAATTATATGTAGGAGAGACAGCATGTATATAAATTAGTAGTATAAGGGATGCATACTTTTTAATCCAATGCCTCATTGACAGTTTTGTGCATAACAAAGTATTTTATGTGGCTTTTTTGCAAAGCATTGTTATAATAATAATTTAATTGTTATTACTCGAAGCTCTTTAGACCGACCGTATTTAGTGTGTATTTTTGTAATATCTTTTATAATTGGAAATATTTATTTACTAATTTCACTTTCAAGCTCCGGCATATTACTACTGCAAAAGATATAAGGAATATTTGGATAACAACGAAGAAAGTATATACCTACTGACCGATAGCAAGTCTTTTTTTATCTCGTAGCTGAACGAAAAACAAAATTTCAATTTAGAAATGTAAGTCTATAGGTATTTTTCGAGGCTCTGCGCGAACTTTCCACCCCTGCAGTTCGATTTTTATGTAGCAGTAAAGTAACTTACTCAACATTTTCAGCTTTCAGCCCTCGCAGTTACGCACGTGATTATTTATGTGAAGACGTAACGGCAATGCAGTGGCATAAACTACGCACGCAACGGAAACACGAAACCGCTGAAACTGCAGGGAAGATTGAAAGCTTTCGCAGCTTTGGACAACGCTTGCGCTGCAATTCTACAACATCGAGAGCTAATTAACACAGCGCATTTAATTATAATTAATAATAATAGTACTCGCATATAATTGCCACTTGCAACCCCGCAGTACGACTGTTGAGAGACAAATTTTCATTTAATCACATCAGTCTAAATGAAAAACATTAAAATCTACACGTGGAAAAGTATACTCGAACACTACTATCTGATATGATTAATGTATTTTGCCTTCGTGCTACATTGTGTTTCGGTGGGATAGGTTTCAGCAAGGGACCCATTCATAATTTTCGTGGTTGATGTTAACTGCCTTCACAAACTTTCGGCCAACTTGGGGAAATGCGAGAAACTACTCAATGTACAGTTTTTATATTCGTGTATAAATTAGCACCAAACGGGGTTTTTCGCTTTGCATCTGAAACGTTAATTGACGTTTCCGCATTTACTGCCTCATCCATGGATATAAATGGATTGCCATTAACTGATCACTAATCAGCTTCGGTGTTAAACTGTAAGCCAAATTGATGGCCTAAATACCGCCAAATGGTGGATTTGTATCGCTATTATAAAATGCTTTTAAAGGTAATTACTTTCCATTCCCCGATATTTAATTTCACTTGTCAAAAGTAGCAAATGATCAATATTTCAACGCTTTAGTAAAAGAAATCACTTCAAAGATTCATAAATAATTATTATAATATCTCTCTAAATTATACAATTGTAAATAAACGTTTTTTTCTAAGTGGCCGATACTAAAATGCTAAAGATGGCAATTAAACTACATTAACTGAAATATACCACTTATGAGGTATGACGTGTATCGATTGGTTTTCGGTTGAGCACGTTAGAATTACAAATGTTGATGTATAAAATCTAGACATTTCGTGTAACATAAAATGGGAACAAGAACTTCCAAATGTAACTTTGCGGTGTAGAGGCTGGTGCTTTATACGCTTGCGTCTAGCGGTACAATGCTCAACTTGCCTTGGGTTCGGGTTACAAAGTTGGAGCGCTCATTTTGTGTTTGCGCAGCAACCATTGTGTGAGAGATGTGTGTCTTGGTGATGTATTGACCTCGTTACTCTATTTATTAGGTCTGTGATTCTGAGTAGTTAATTTGGTGCCCAACTGTGAATGGTCTCACTGAGTCCGATTCCAATCGCCAAGGCTGCGAAAAAATTTCGGCCCCCGCGGTATTCGAACCGAGGACTTGCTTAATGCAAGCCTAGCGCTTTTCCAACTACGCTTCCCGGCTTCTACATAGAAGATATTGTAATGACCACCTCAACAGAATATAAATAAATGTGGATGTATAGGGAAAATTACAAATTACTAGTTAGTTCAATAACAATTATTGGGCAACCAAATGCAAAATAAATGCTCCAGCTCTGCATGAGAAACTCAAAATCTGCGAGGGTTGGGTTGTAACATCCAGTATAACTCTTACTGTTGAGTAAGATTTTTACACAAGTATGGCAAATTCCCGACTTTCCGGCAACTAACAGTTTAACCTATAAATTGACGGCATAAAAAGGAATGAGTTGAACGCCCAAAATTATCTTAATTTAAACGAAAGAAACAGCAACAATTGACAAAATTCACTTCAGGTAAATATCACTGCAATTAATAATGACGTAGTATGGCTAACCTGTTTTGTTTTCTTTCCTCTGACGTCAGAAGAGACGCGGATATTCAATTGTTGTGTTTCCTGCTTTGGATCCAAATCCGACGACTGCAATTTCAAGGGATGCTATGTCGATAAATACTCCCTGTACGGACCCTGATGGCTACAACCTATTTCTGCACCTCGTACGATGTCCGCTCTACGTGTTGCACGATGTTGAAGACCTCTTGGAACTCTTTTCCTGTTCAAATTTATTTCGAAAGGTGGAGCTTCGTACCTCGATTGTACTTTCTAGGGGCGCGACGGCGATTACATAAATCTGGAATGCTCTAGACTTCTGCTGATTTCAGCTGACCGATGCCTTAAACTTGGTCGAAAACAACCTCCAAAGTTGAATTCAGGTGCGCGAACTTTTCAAGTCACTTCCCTCTTTACTTGGACTTTCTAAATCCATGAATATTTGTACAAAGAAACTATCTACATATGTGAACAATAAAAACCACTATTTGGCACGAAGTGATTACTTTTAATAATAAAATTCAACTAGTTGTTCGAGCCACCTTTTACAACAGCTATTTTTTCTTGGATTGGGTTGTCAACAACAATAAAAGACATCTCGTATCCTAGCAACTATTACAATTATTTTTCACCTAAGTTTGTTTACGATGGTTTCTTTAGAAGCTAAATTGTTTTGGGATAAATGTCCAATCAAAGCACTTTTTAACCTCACATCTCTTTTTTCACATTAGTTTTAATAGCACTGGTTTCGCGAGTTTTAATTAGCACTGCCCTATTGTTTATATCGTAGGTTTTCTTATTAACGCTCTTTGCATTCTATGCTTTGTTACAATGCTTCTTACCTTTCAGCTTCGTCACCGATTGTTGGCATTATACATTTAACTACTATCGCTGCATATAACTTTCGTAACGTCTCGAAACATGTCTGTATCTTATCAAATTCACAATTCTTGTCTTGAATTTATAATGTCAAATCTGCCAGTCACATAAATTAAGTGCATCTGCCATAACGAGCACAATTAATGAAAATTAAGTTAAACGCAACCCCTTCTATACTGTTTTATCTAATGCTAACCTCTGCCAATTAAATTATAGTTACTGCTAATCATAATGTGTACTTATTAGTGTATAATATTGACTTAATGTTGAAATAGACAAAATACCAATTCTAGGGCCTATTTGAATATTCCTTGCTGTGAACATTAAACCATTACAATATATATGATACAGTAAATTATGTTAATAGTTGGCAGTATGCAACACATTTTCTGACTGTAAAATAATAAGTTTATAAATTCTTTATTAAAGGCAATTATTTGAAAAATTGGCGTCTTTAAAGCTGCTCTAAGAAAATACTAGTGGTTTATAATTGCAGTTTTACTTCATATAATATTGCAAAAAAATATAAACAGTAACTGAACGTTTAAAAATTACAATAAACCAGGATTTATCATTATACAGTAATTATGAGTAAAAACAGATTTAAGACTCACAACAAAGCAAAAAGTACTCCAGGCAGTATAAATAAAATAAGGAGAGGGGGTGAGGTTTAGGCTGAAAGGCTTGCTTACAGCAATCAAAATAAGTTGTATCTTAAAAATACGGAGTCAAATCCAAGTAATTCATTTGTTAGGCTCCACTTGGTGTGTCTACTGAGCTGAAGTAGAAGCTCGCCAGGAAGAAATACCATCCACAAGTAAAATAAGTACAGGGTATGACATTTTAGAAGTTACAACAGAAATATACTCAAAACTTTATTGTACGTAAAGCGGTTAATCTCTTCAAGCTTAACTTCTTTTTATTGGGACGTCGTCGGCGCCTGAATCGGCTAACTGAATCGAGTGGTCGCTCATCTCCCTAGGTATCGTAATTGCATTTCTTCAAGGGGAGAGGCCATCTTAAGCTCTTTTTCCCCTTAATAATTGACAAATACTATACTTTGCAGATAAATAAAAAAAAACAATCTAACATATATCTATATGGGTGTACCCTATATTTATACTCCACTTTCTCCTTGATTCCTTCTTTGCTCCTCTTCTACCTTGTTACCTATAACTAATTTCCCTTATTCCCTTCTGTATTGCTTTCCAATTCGTTCTACTCCGTAGCATGAGAGTTATCATGTTTTTGCTGGTCAGTGGTTCCCCCGTTTGCATTTGTATGATCAGTCTTTCGCGTGTCCACCGAGGACAGTGGAAGGCTGTATGTTCTTCCTCGGATTTCTATGTGTGGAAGCGCTTGAGGTACCCTGCAGAGCAACCATGTCCCCCTACAACTTGGGTGATATCGTAATCGACTTCTCCGTGTTTTCTATTTGTCCATTCAGCCTTCCCCTGTACTGGTTCCCATTTCTCCAGCAATCTCCTCTTTGTTTCCGCTTTTATCCCCAGCAGTGGTCTGTCATTCTTGTTTCTTATGCCTGCGGTATCTTTCGTCCACCAGAAGTTTTATAGTTGGTACTCCGACGATCTCCTGCAGTGCATTAACTGACTTTGTACAGTATGCACCGCAAATTCCTATAAGGATTCTGCGCATGCATTGCTTAACTAACATAGCGTAGAAAAACGTAAGCCTTAATGTAAAATCCGGCAGCTTCGTGCGCAGCTTGAAAGCAAAATCGGGAAACCACATTCGAGCTGAAGCGAAAGTTTTTGATAGCAGGACCCAGCAGTTTGATTTATCAAGAAGCCGGACTCGAACAAATTTAAACTAGAAGACAATTATCGCTCTTGGAAAGTAACCCTGAAAAATAAATCAACATCTATAATGACCTTACATTTGGTTTTCACTAAGTATGTTACGTTATAACTGTCGCCAGTGTCGTCGTCTTATCAAATCTGAATTTCTACATGCTTTTGCATTTATAGATGATCTTTACTTTCAGCTGAAATACCTGCATCGTTGCAGACTGTTATTCTATTTAACATAAAATTGTACAGAAAATAAGTCAGCAAATTTCTTTTGGAATCGAATGTCAGAAGGTGTGGAAATGTTGCCATCTTTTTTTATACGAATGGTGTAGTTTGTATCCATGTTTTGAATTATATTAAGAAACTTTTATTTCAAAAAAATTGGCTGACGTCAATGCTCCAACAAATTTTTTAATCAGGAGTTTCTAGCTGCTGGCTGTGAAGTATTACTTGCAATTATTTTTTGTAATATTTAATAATTAAGCAATACTAATAACTATAATTTCAGTATTTCGAGTTCTCTTAAAACTGTAACTCCATTCTACAACATACTTCTAAATAATATTTCAAATTAGATAATTTCGTACCATGCAACGTACTAGAATAGGAGTGCAATTTTTTGTAATACCACACTACGATTACTTTAATTGCAATTGCGTAATTACTAAATGCTCACGGGTAGTTCTGGGTCTACGTTCGAGGAACGTTAGAGTGTTTCAAATTACGAGTCACTATGTACAATATTTATTTCTTAGATCTAGAATACAAGCATAACCAAAATTGGTGGTTTAAGTAAAGTATTTACAAAGAATCAAATCATTTTTCTGGGTGGCTCCTATGTCGTCGATACCCGCGGGACACACCGTGTCGCAATCTGATTCTGCAAATTCGGTCTGCCTGTGATTTGAAGCTCAAGGCAAACCAGGGTCTGGAAACTAAAGTAAATATAAAATTACTGATATCAGCTTACGGCTCAAGGTGTCCCAGGATGTTTCCGTATGCCTTAACCCTAAACGTGCAAGTATCAAGGGCAAAATCTCTAGCCCTTGTCAACATGATGTTTCCGTGCCTCAACACGATTCTTTCGTGCGCCATATGCTTGAAAGCAAAAGTCGTTCTGGGCAGGAGGGTTGCTACATGCAGTTTTTCTAACACAAACAGGAAGGAAACTTTCAGTTGAAATCTCCATAAGTAACACCTAATGGGGTTGAATATCACTGGAGAGATAGTAAAAACACCAAACCTTCCCAATTTATATTATTTAATAACAAGTAAGAAGCAATTCTGTCACTTTTCGTGTCACTGAATGTGCCAGCTTTACTTTTGTTGTAAATTAATTTTGTGTATATTATATTCCCCATGTTTCTTGGTCGTCTTGGCCGCGAAGGTCATTCGGCTGCTTTGTGGCTTTGTCCACACATGAATTGTTTCTCTTCAAGGTCCAACTCGCATTTTTTATGTTATGTTTTTACCTAATAATTAACCACTTTTCTTCATCAATAGCCTGATGATGAAGTTCTAGTCGAAACATGTTGCTGTAACAAACTTGCTGCTTGCTGGATATTTAATATTATACACGGAAAAGGTTTGGTGTTTTTTACTATCCCTCCAGGAAACTTTCAGGTCTGGTTAAGATTTTCAGGCATTTCAACTTCTCAAAAAAGGCAAAAAATAGAACTTTTATTATAAAATAAAGCAATACCTCCATCGTCTCCAGGTGCTAGTTACTGGATGTTG
Organism: Agriotes lineatus; assembly: GCA_940337035.1. NCBI lineage: Eukaryota > Metazoa > Arthropoda > Insecta > Coleoptera > Elateridae > Agriotes > Agriotes lineatus. The sequence goes on along the minus strand of CALNHX010010267.1, from coordinate 32,082 downwards.
GTCTTTTCAGGTACTGGACTAGGGGTCCTCACTTATCAAAACTAAGCGAAGACGGCAGTGACTGGTCCACCTAAAACACTTCGTGCAATCGGCTACATTTTAAGACGACTGGGGGGTGGACATCTGAATTTATGTGACCCATGGTGGGAACCAGATGTCTTCATGTCGCGACTGGATGGCTCTTCTAACTGTGATTGCACTGTACAAATTATACCGGCAATTAGCACGTATTTAAACAATTTATAAGAACGCCAAATGCCACAACGTTATACGACTGTACTGCGATGATTCACTGCTTTGGCAACTAAAGAGATAGGGTAGCCAATCTTTTTGAGATTTTCCAGCTCACTAATAAAACAATTTTATTAACGTCATATTACGAGTATGTGGACTATAATTAATAAATAAAACTAACACTAGAAACCTTAATTTAGAATAGAAGGAAAATTACACAATTTCTTTACATTGGAAAGCGACAATAAGCCACTGTACCTTCTGTTCGTTTTTATAATGTTAGGTAGCTCAGTGAAGTAGAAACGGCAAGTACAAACAGCTAGATAATGCGATTAAGAAAAATTAATAAGGTACAAAAAATATTAAGGTGGAATTTAGTTAGACAAACTAGTAACAGCAATAAACAGAAGTAGGTACCATTGTATGTAAAAGTATCCGGGACAGTCTGTGTTACCCTTTCTAAATATGGTATAGATATTTATGCATTACGGGAGATATGAATATGTTTTTTCCCTGAGGTTGACATGTGCCGAAGCTAAAAAACATGAATATCTCCCGTGGTGCATACAATATTTTATTTACTAGCATATTAGTAAGAATAGTATGAAATTTCAAAATGTCATAATGACATTTAAAATTAGAATATGTAAGTAACATCAAGGATTGCCTCATTGTATGGTTGCTAAGAACATTATTTGTAGTTGCATGGTTACCATGAGTTTGAGGGATAAATAAGTTGACAAGTTCCTTGGGAGTTATGAGTAGCTTTTCATATTTTGCTTCTATGACGAAAATGTACAATATCATGTTGCTAGTAAATAATAGCTATTTATACAACAAGTGCTGAAAGTTGCTGTTTATGCACGAGACATGAAAACTATGAAACGAAGCCGAAGGCTGAGTTTCATAACATGTCGAGTGCAATAACACTTTGTGCACGAGTTTGCATACAATATTTTTTCTACGACCTTAAATTTTCTGTTATTAATCCATAAATGTCGATTTAACAAAGGTTTGCATTTATGACAGTTATAATTTGTCATAATAAAGAGATGGCCTTGACGCGCAGGTAAATGTTTCCGGAGCCAGTACTGTAATAGTCAGTTATTAAAGGTAATTATAATAGTCCACATCTGACTTTATTCATTACATAACGCTTTAATTATTTAGAAAACACTTTACCTCTAACGAAAGAAGTAACTAGAATAACTTTACAACCTAACTTCCAGTTCAAAATTGTAGTTTTGTAACCTCACTTCACTTGTAGCACATCGGCTAAAAGTAAACAGCTGATCTCATTTTAAACCCGCTAAATTATAAAACGTCACTTTTAGTGAGAAAAGCTAGCCCTAAAAGCCCTACTTTTAGTGGTGGTCGTAGAAAAACGTATTTATTTAGTATCAAAGTCTTGCTGCAATACTGTCAGTGTCAGTCAGTTGAGACTTGCATTCTACATTTTGCATAAGCCTAGTTCATACAACTTAAAAATCCCTAAAATCAGCTATAATACGTGTCCTAGATACTTTTGCATACAATGGTACTGCGTTAGCATACGGACTTTTGCAAAAATAAGCTGGAATGTGTCAAATTGTGGACGTTATTCGAAAGTGCCACATTTGGAATAGGGAGTGGTGGATAAACTTGTTCTAAACTGAGAATGGAGGATGTGAAATTATTTATATAGAGGACCTATATTTTAATATTTAAGTTTAATACTTGTGATACTGACAATATAGGTAATTTAAAAACAGTTAAAAAGTTAATAACTAAGCTGGATACTGAAAGTGCCACATTTTGAGTATGGAGTGGTGGATAAACTTGTTCTAAACTGAGAATGGAGGTTGTGAAGTTATTTATATAGAGGACCTATATTTTAATATTTAAGTTTAATACTTGTGATACTGACAATATAATTTAAGAACAGTTAAAAAGTTAATAACTAAGCTGGATACTGAAAGTGGGACTAAATGAAAAATAACAAACTGTGTAATTTTATTTTAAAAGAAAATGAACAAAGAATTTAAATGTTAAAATAAATTATATTGCAGTGTACACGATATAACGAGCTGCTATGAAATTGTGGGCGTTCGTTAATTAGCTGTAGCAGAGAATTTCTTATTAGCAGAGAACTTCTAAATACCAGAGGACGTCCTAAAAAGGTTCGAGTAATATTGTACACAGACATTTGAATTGAAATGCTTCTGAAAGACAAGATTTATGATAAATAAGTTAAAACATGTATCACCTAATTAATAACTACCTGAAATAAGCTGAGAAATGATAATCACAAGAGTGATTTGAAAGATTGTGTGGTCAACGTACACTTTATACAGGGAACTCCAAACTGCACATAACCTTTTTGATACTGAACATTTTTTTTTATTTGTGGCCAATTTTTAATTTGTTTACGGAATCTGATTAAAATAGCATGAGTGTTTGTTTTATATCCATTAAGTGTAATTTGTTGTTATAAGCAATTACATGGTTCAGCAACTATTGTGTTATGCATTATTTGGGCGCAACAGTGACCGTTTCGACCCAACTTAACAGTGACCGACCTTTTTCCTGTGAGATATCTCTAAAGTAGTATGTTTAAAAATAAACCCCACAATCTTGAAGATTTCAAACAAAATATTGCAAACTAAATTGAAGCGATGCCACTGGAAATAATGGTTAGAAGAATGTCTAGCAAAAAAAACACTTACATTAGTCAATTTTGAAGTAAAAAAACTGTAAAACGCTTTACCAAGAACTTCCCTCGTCGACATTGTGACACTAAATAACTTTAAAAATCAAATTAAGTTAAGAGTAAAAATATCTTCACGTTTCTAATAAATTGAATAGATTTTTAAAAAAACGTTACCGGTAGTCGAATTCGAAGAGCAGGCTGACCGCGTATGCAGTCCCAACGTTTTGTGGGATATTGCAAAGGAACGGGCTATTTCTACCTAATCTACTGAGCACCGACCTTTCGAGTTCCTGCGTTGCAACTGTATTAAGTAGCGCACTAATTTGTTGCTCATTTTTGTATCGTACACCATTTATTCTGTATCTATTGGGACCCATTTTTTGGTAAGAATAAAGCCTGAGCTCACCCTGTATATATATATGTCTGAAGTTTTCTCGGTTTTATGCCAGGTAGATATATAATGTGTATGCAAAATATTGTCTTCCTGAGACAAATAGTTTTTGAGTTATACCGCCAACAGACAGAGAGACAGACGGAATTGAGTAAACCTGTTTTCGTCATCTAGGGAAATTGAAAAGTGAAGATCTGAAGAAATTTCGGAAGGTGATTTTTACGTGATTACAATACTTCCTTCGTCTTTTAGACGAGGGAAGTAAAAAACTTTGGAGTTATAGGTTAATATGTTGTAGTGGTAATATTTTCTGTTCAACCAATAAAACGTTATTCCACACAAAAAATCAACAGTGCAATTTGGAATTACTTGTATTGAAAAAAATCGACAGAACCCATATTCAGTTTCAATGGAAAAAGTAGTTAGAAATCTAGAATAATTATACAGGGTGTTCGGATAATAGGAAACCATACATTGATGGTGAGTTCTACGCATTAAAATAATAAAAACCTCATATGCAGTATTGTGCGAAAATCATTATTGGCGTAGATACCGACCCTTAAAGATTAACTTTTTTTTTTAATTTTTTATTTATAATTAAAATTCATTGTTAACACAACCTCAAACGTCAAGTTAAGCAATAATAATTGCACGTAAACAACTCGACAACAAACAAACAAAAATTGTATTTTTGTTATCAAGGCTAATCAGATAATGACCCTGAAAAAAAAAGCCTTAAAACTTTAGATAGAATTTCTAACCAAACGGTTTATGTTACGCATACCAAACAAGAGTATATTAATTTTGAATTTTGTTATTCCCTACAAGATGCCGCATCTAGATCGGAGGTATGTGTTCAGATATAAAAGTTATGACTAAAAAAAAAAAATGGTTTTAGGTTAACTGCCAGTTCAAAATACATGATTTCGATTATTTTTTTTGTTTGTGAACATTGCAATAAAGAGCACGTACACCAAGCTTAAAGTATTTATCTATTCTGTTATAAAAAAAATTTTTTTTTTTAAATAGTTATTTATGGTACAAGTGTGTTATAAAGGAAATAAGTCACGAGAAAAAACGGGTAAGAGTGACTTATGACCGATAACACACGAGTTCCATACAAAATTTTATCCAACAGCTTCAGAATTTCGTTAAAACGCAGCCTTTTTCTGATGACAGTTGTGACATTTTTATTTGACAAATTATTAAAAGTAGTTCAATTTATGGGAAGGCTTTGACGCGATCACCATGGCACATAAAAGTTTTGTTTACATTGATACAATAATCGCGTTTGCTTTCACAAAAGTGTTAACACTAGAAAACGACGCCGAATACCTAATAGAAGAAAAAGTGTTTGTTCCGGATGGAATTCAAAACGATGCTAAACTAGCATTATCGAAAATAATACCCAAGAAATCGAAGAATATTTATGAAAAAGAATTCGGGCTATTCAAGTCCTTAAGCGAAGAGAAAGGAGTTAGTGGTATAAACGAAGAAATATTGTTGGCGTATTTTGTTGAAATTAGAAAGAAAAATGTAGGTTCGTCAATGTGGACAAAATACTCGATGTTGAAAGCAACGTTAAAATTTCATAAAAATGTCGACATATCGAAATATGGTAGGATTATATCTTTCTTGAAAAGTGAGTCAAGAGCACATAAATCAAAGAAAGCCAAGATTTTGGAAAAGGAACATATTGAGCAGTTTCTAAGTAGTGCTCCGGACAGTGAATATCTGATGGAGAAGGTGAGATAGTGCCTATTTGATTTCCGTAACTCCTATTTAAATATATGTTTATAGGTTGCACTAATAATGGGTATTGCTGGGGCATGCCGTTGGTTTGTAATGAGGTGACAACTTTGAGTGTTGAGAACATCGAAGACAAGGGATCATATCTGTATATTTCCATTCCTGATACAAAAACCAACAAACCTCAAAGTTTCACTGTCATAAACGAAGGATATACTGTTCGTCCTATTGATCTCTATAGAAACTATGTTTCATTACGACTTGCCAAGGTACCACACCGTAGATTTTTTTTTATTACAAACATCAAAAATGCACGATTCAACCAGTTGGAATAAACACATTGTCTAAGGTGCCATTCCGAATCGCATCTTACTTGAAACTACCACATGCAGAGGCTTAAACTGGTCCCAGTTTGAGACGGTCTTCTGCTACACTGTTGGTTAATGTTGGAGGCGACATAACAGTGCTTAAACGCCACGGTGGATGGAAATCGTCTACTGTGGCAGAGAGGTACATTAAAGAGCCGTCGGGAGAAAAAATTAACACGGCAAGAAAAATTCAATGAGATTCTGAGTTCACCACAGCCACTGTTCCAAGTATTGTAGTGAATAGCGCAGAATTTCCAATAATAATGTAAATTGTCAAATGACTAGAAGTAACAACTATGCAATTGACATTAATATAAATATTAATATTAATAAGTGATGTTCTAGAATGTATTATATTGAGTATGTAATATTGTGTTATGGATGTAATTTGTTCTGTAATGTGTTCTGAATAAACTGTTAATTTTCAATTGTTTATTTTATCAAGAGTGACTTATGGTTTATAACACACTAATGACTTATGGCTTATAACTCACTAGTGATTTATAGGCCACCTTAAATTCCTAAAATCACCATAGTTATTGGCTTAATAACTCACGGTGTTGGATAAAAAGTTAAATTTTAAGGGTCGGTATCTACGCCAATAACGATTTTCGGACAATACTGTATATGAAAATTTTTATTATTTTAATGCGTAGAACTCACCATCAATGTATGGTTTCTTATTATCCGAACACCCTGTATATGCATGTCCAGACCTGAGTAAATAGTGTCATGTTTTAAACAGAATTACTGGGCTAGTAGAAAGACTTGTTTAACAGAACATAATTGGTCCACCGACCGGGTAAATTAACAATAAAAAAGCAAAGCAAACTTCCTCCAAACATTTTTATTAAAAAATGAAATTGAGAAATAGCATTTTCTATACAAAAACAATATCAAACCATAAATACAGGATCCTATACATTTTTAGTGGACGTCTATATTACCTTAGACCATATTTCCTCCCCGATTTTCCTCTACAGTTACTGTAACATTTTTAAAATGGAATGGTTATTTAGATAACAAAATAAACCAGCTGAATTAAATTCGAATAGTTACAACTTGTTAATGCTAAAGCATTTGGCATACAAGAAAGTGACAATACTTACAGAAATAGATCCTTGTAGAGAAGATACATTTTGCATATCTAAAATATACGAGAATTGACTTCAAAATATGGCTTCGAGGAACCTTTTTCTCGTTTCCCTGTCATCGAATGGAGGTAACTTCGTGTTACTAATATTTCCGGAAGCTATCGCAGACAGCAGAAATATCAAACAGGCTCTCTTTCATACTAATGTAATACTAATACTTTTCACGTCGTCCAATAAAAGAAAAATAACTGACGTTACACGTGCAATGCGTTTTAAAACGTGTCTTCAGAAAATTTCTCTCTATTCATCTCCCCAGCTTAGCAGCATGTGCTTTTTATTTGTTCGTTAAAATTATACCCCGAAGGAAAAAGCGATATCTGAGTTTTATTAATTCTACGTTGATTGGTCGTGTGTTATATTACGTCAAAATGATCGGTAACTGATTTCTTGTTACATTTACTGTTGCCTGAAATAGCTCTTCGTGAATTCTTTAAACCTTGAAGTTGGGCGCACATATTTTATTACAGTTTGATACGAAAAATATTACGTTCTTTGTACATGATAATAAAGAACTCGTTCGTGTGCTAATACACTTATTTGGTGCAGTTTTTAACTAATTATTGTTAGATTGTGTTCATAATAACCGTTTTTGTTCTTTAATCTATTCTATGATTTATTCAGTTGCAAATAACTATAGAATATTTAACATAAAAATTGTTTTCCAGAAATCTATTAATTGGTTCAAACGTAATTTTACGGTTTATACGTTTTACTAATTCTTTCCTTTTAATTTGCACTTTCGATGCAGTAATATCTTATTCCTTCCAGAAAAACCACACAAAAGAAGAAACGTCAATACCAGAACCTTCTTAACTTCAAAATGCCTATACCTTTAACGGTCACTGATCCATACTCATTTTTTTCCCTGACATTCTCTAAATAACTAAATTCTTCGATAAAAAATAGTTTAATCACTGAGAAATTCTTTTCACTACAGATTATTGAAACCTTCCACAATGTGCTTGACATTTTCAACCTCAATTGTAAAAATGAATTTTTTTTTCGAAACAGTTTCAGCTACAAATTACTTTAAACCATTACTAAATCCTGCCAGTTGCTCGATAAAGCACGATGAACTGTATACCTTGCGCGTAAATTTCTGTAAGTGATAACTCGCTCAGCTAGCGCGATGTATCCTGCTCGAATTTAGGGCACGTTAAAATAAATGTTTATTTAAATAAACGTATATTCAACCTTCTCTTTGAAGGTAAAACCAAAATTTCAAGATAGCAAGAACTTTATAATTCCTTTATTAAAGCTAAATTTGTAAACTACTGAAAAATCTAAAGCGAAAAAGTAAAAATAAATGAGTTGTTTACAGTTATTTAAGGGGCTACATTTAACAATTGTTTACCAATTAAACTGAAGACCCAAATTAGGGTTAGGTTTCCACGCTGCTATTGGATGAGCGTTGAAATAAAAATAGTCGACGTTTATATAAAATGTAATTATCTAATGTGTATCTGTGTGTAAACGCCATCTACGGAATGTGGAATTTCTTATATATTTTTCGTACCTTACCTTACATATTTTATTTACCAATGACTATTTAATCTGGTTAAGCATTAATTAGTCTCCTCAAGCTTAAACATTAGTTAATTTTTTTTTTTATTATTATTAGCATCGACCACTATGGGCCATTAGCTCATATGGTACAGTTTATTTATAATTTACAATTCATTATACATATTCACATATTTCAAAAAGTTGATTAATCGTCGTACATTTTGAGGGGTGTTACCAATTGCTTCTTTAATATCGGCAGGTATCTTACTTGTTCTGCGTTGTACAGCATATTTCGGACATTCCACGAGTATATGTTTGATTGTATTCGTAACTTGGCATGCATTACATATGGGTTGTCTTTCTCCACTAAATATGTACCCATGGGTAAATTTGGTGTGACCTATTCTGATGCTTGTAACTCTCACTTGCGATGCTCTGTCCGTGGGTAGCGGCAGAGAATGATCAACATCAGGAATAATTTCTCTAAGTTTAGTTGTACTTAGATTCCACTTGTTTTGCCATATTTCTTGTATCTTTAATTGAAAATGGTTTTTGATGTCACCAATTGTGTGAATGTTGTTTGCTTGTGTTGGTCTTAAAGTTGCATCGCGTGCTGCTTTATCGGCTTTTTCATTTCCTCTTATTCCTATATGGGATGGTACATAGATCATCACTATTTCCTTTCCATGACTTAATAAATTAGATACTTGTGTTTTAACGTTTTGAATCATAGGACTTGAGGAATAGTGTGTTTGCTGGATTGCCTGGATTGCGCTTAACGAGTCGGTGCAAATTGCATATCTCTGCATAGTTAAATTTTGTTTTACTAACTGAAGCAATTCGTTCCTTCAATAAGCTCAGGAATATGCCGAGATAACGAGTCAGCATTTCTGGTCAGCACGAGGCTTTTGGTCACCGATATAGATGCACAACAATATTCAAGAGAATAAATTTAAAAACCGCGTGGATGAACTGCAGTGTTTTTTGCTAAATATTCATCTGTTTTTACCTTTAGTTATTAAGTTATCAAATATTACTAAGCTAGGAAGTGTTTGTTTATAGGTTTTTGCTCGATCTATGTAAAAAATTGTGTATGATTGTGCACATTCAACATCTACAAGGATATGTATTCCAAGAAAAAATTACTTAGTCGCTGAGGCTAGAGATCGGTGTAATCCTCAATTCTTCTCCAGGAGGTCACTTTTCAAACCATAATTAGTTTTCAAATTTTTCCCAACAATATGCACGGAATCGTGACTGCAACCTGTAAGTAAATCACTACAAGAAAGTTCTGGCATATACACCAAAGTTCTGCGTGTTCGTGCGCCAAAAACAGCTACACCACAAGGACGGGGGTACTGTAGCGTACTGCTACATTCAGCCTTGGCGACTATTACTTGGTTACAAAATGTAAATAAACAGTTTGGTTGTTTACTCTATCACATACAGACATGTGTTTTATTTCCCTAAATTAAATGTAAATATAACGAAGACTCCCAAGCCGTTATAGTTTAGTACCTCCAAAGTGATTTTCCCATGATCCCGACGTCAAACAACTCGACATCCATCTGAACATCTCCCCCCGTTTTTATTTAAAAAAAGCAACAAGCAGCAGACCTGAATCATCACAAGCTGCCCCAGACCTATCCTAATTGAAGCCACTCAAAGAAACAGCAACCAGATCACTACCTGGTCTACCTTCAAACCCCTTCCTTCAGGATATCCAGCAACATGCGACCTGTCATACGAAGCTAAGTTCCCTTGTCAGTTGTATGTGTGCGTGTGTGTTGAACGTTGATGGCTGCGTCCGTGGTGTAGTTCAGTAGTTGGAGATAACTTTATAATATGTTACCCGGCTCCCGCTGCATCCACAGATGGTAGTTTGGCCGGCATCGATTCGCGTGCGTATGTGTGATTGGTGGGGAATTCGTTTGGCTTATGTTTCCTTTTTGTCAAAAACGCTTCAGCTCGAGGAATGATGACCAATTTATAATAGTTGAATCATTTCCTGGCTAACCTTTTGACGTTTTTTACTATTTGTCTAATTGTTGGTTGCAGGAGTTTTATTTTAAGTGGCGAAATTTAAATTTAAAAAAACATTATTTTATTTCCACACTGAGCAATTATACAATGTCTTTACATAAAGAATGCTGCATAACAACTAACTTAATTCTAATTGAAATTTGTCTATAAGCAAGCAAGCAAGTTGATAAGATAAGGAAATGACAGCTCGTAAGATTATCAAAGAGTGCCTTATCTGTTCCACGTAACTCCTCCCGTCCTAATGAAAACTGCGGGGTACACGGAGTTCTTCTAATGAAATTTCCTGTAAATTGTTTTTTGATTTTTTATTAAAACATGACATCTTTATTCTATGATACACATTTAGCTTATAATTTATTATACCTATTCTAAAAGTAATTACGGCAAAGGCAGTAAAATAATCAAAAGAATAGAAACGTATTATTTTCAAAATTTGTTAGTAACTTTTGAAATTGAATTTTAATTTATTTTGAATCGTCCAGATCTATATGTTCTAGATTTAATTTGGGTAAATTATTATTTCCGATTGAACCTGGAGTATTTATATTTTCCAAAACAGGCAATTTAGTTATTTCTTTAATTTTGTTGGAATACTTTAAAGTTGAGAGAAAATGGTGTTCAATAGTAACATTGCAATTTTCGGGAATTAGTGATAAGTATGTGCCGTTTAAAGGATACTTAAAGCTATGATTAATACAATATATAGAAGCAATTAATTCGTGAGAGCTAACAATAATCCAAGAGTTTAAATCTATTTTCTGAATCTTAAGCTTAGGTACCAAATTGCGCATGATGCACTTCACAGTTTGGGTTTTTCACGAATTTTAAAAGATCACTTTCAGACAAATTAATTTTTATGAAACTGCACTTCTCAATAATACTTGTTTTTTAACACTTGTTTGCACTTTTTGACCATTGGTACGCTATTTTGTACGTTATATTATAGGAGAAAAGGTTTGGAAGGATTTATAATTTGGTAATTTTTACTGTTTCTGAGTGGTACAGGGTAAAGGTGATAATATTGATATTGGATATCATTACAAAGTGGAATTTCTAATATAAAATTAAGGTTGTAATTTTTCCTGTATGCTTTGATGGTGATAATTTCTTCGTACTAGACTAATTCTTTCGATGTAGAATAGGGCAATTTATACTGTAAGGCATTTTTTGGATTTCCTCTAATTCTCGTGTTAGGTCCTTTCTTTCTATTATTGAAGGATGTAGTGTTTTCAAATTCGTAAAGGTGACGGCTTCTTCCAGAGTGTTTCAAATATGTAATAAAACGTTTAAGAATGCTGTTATTTGTAACTGGATCGAATGCATGTTAATAAATGAGTACATCTTCGTTTCGTGTAAGGTGGAAGTTTTTATCGCTGATTCAAGCTGCAGAATTTTTGATTGTAATACCAATTGATTGGTGATTAATTGCCGCATGGTTTTGTTGAATTTTTCTATTGCTTGTGTCATTAACGAAGTTTGTTTTATGATAACATTAGCTTGATTTTCTTGATTTTTCTGTAGTGTATTAATGGCGTTTTCAATTCGTTCCCCATCTTCTGCATCTAGGTTACCTGTTATGAATTTGAGAATGTTTCCTAGTCCATTGATTGCATCTCTCTTAGTGCGTTCATGTGGAGATATGTGTTCGATTTTTCCTTGATTTTCTCGTAATAATACCTCCAATATTATTTGATAATTATGAAATTCGGTTTTGTAAGTTTTGCTATTGGCATGAGTTTCAAATGACAGTTGAATTTTCTTGATGCTATTTTCCAATATTTGTAATTCGGTTATTGTTGGTGAACACTCTATTGTTTTTATTAGCGTCCATTGTATTTCTTTCATCTGTTCAATTCCTAATTTGTCGTAATATAGTCCTGGATTATTTTCGAGGTTGATGAATTTAGGCTGGTCCAGTGAAAAACTAAATACAAGTGATATTATTGCGATGATAGAGTATTCGAGGAGCATCTTGTTGAACCTATACTTCTCTTGTCTTCGTCTGCAACAAAAGGCAGCAGATCATTTAAGTGAAGTTTCTTTGTTTGATTTTTAATATTCAGTAAAATACAAGTATTTTCGAGGGTGATTTCTTGAATAGCGTAAGGTCCATCGTATTCATTACTTTTCTTGTCCCTAATGCGGGTTCTTGCTAATACTTTGTCTACTTTAAATTGTGGATTTTTTCTTTTTGCTCTTCTTTTGTCGATAATGGCTTTTTTCTAAGTTTGCAATTTTTCTTTAATTTTTTGGTAAATTATTTGAAATTTAGATTAGTGAGATTTTACATAATTTTGGAAATATACTTTTTCATAAAATAAGTTAAATGTATTTCTACTGTCGGTATGGCCTAATAAAATTTCAAATGGTGAATATCCTGTTGTTGAATTAATTGTGCTATTATAAGCGACAATTGCATGTGCCATTAGATTGTGGATCTGGTTTTCTCGGTTTTCGGTTCGTAGCAATCTATAATGTTCGATTAGGGTCGAACTCAGTCTTTCAACCATTCCTTGAGAATTCTGATTATAAGGTGTAGAGTAATGTAATTCAATTTTATGAAGTTGGAAGAATTCCTGTATAACTTTATTATTAAATTCAACTCCATTGTCGCATGTTAATTTCCTGGGTATGCCATAGTGAGAATAGAATTTTAATAAATTTTCGGGAATTATGATTTCTGTTTTTTATTCAATAGAATATGCTTGGGCCACTTTAGAAAATGCGTCAATTAGATACGTTGATCCGTCAATTTTAAATGTGTCGACAAATATGCGTTCAAATGGATTTTCTGCTGTTTCTGTAATATTTAATGGGGCTTTGGTCGAGTTCCTGTCGTATTTGGATTTTTTGCACCTATATCATGAATTAATGTAGTCTTGCACGTCCTGCTTTAAACTTTTCCAGTAGTATTTTCGTCTTATTGTTTTCTCCGTGATTATAATTCCTCGGTAGTTAGTTTTTCCTTCATGATAATTTTTTATTGCTAATTTTCTTCCTTCGGGGTCCATTAAGTGTTCCACTCGTGATGTACATTTGCAGAAATTTGGCGAATCGCTATTGATAATTGACGGTATGGTTTTACACAATTTTTGTTTAGTAAAATTTTCTAAATTTTCATTTGGTACTTGCACCGTAATTATTTCGTTTTCTTCTTTTTTCTCAATTTTAGACGTCAAAGGTATGCCAAAATACAGGTTGAAAAATTATTTGATTTTTATGAGTTTCTAGGGGCTTCTCGCGAATTTCTACCGTAGCTGTGGATTCTTCTTGAGTATGTACGGTATTATTTGAATTTTCTTCTAGTTTTATCCTGGTTATGGGTATCATGTCTTCAAAATTCGGAGGTAAGGGTGGATTTGCTGCTACACTCTATATAGGTGCTGGTGTTTTCAGTTCTTCGAGTCTTTGGAGTTCTGCTACTAATCTATCGATTTCTTGATCTGCATGATTTATTAGTGATACCTGATCTTCTGCTATAATAGGATTGGCTGAAATGCTTGGCAAGGCATCGGCATTTGTAATGCTTGTACCTTTCTTATAAACAATATTATAGTCGAATTATTCCAATTTGATTCGTCATCTAGCTAATTTAGAGTTAGGTTCTTTCAATGAATGAAGCCATTGAAGTGGTCGTTGATCGGTAACTATAATAAATTTATGTCCGTATAGATATGGCCTAAAACGTTTGGTAGCCCAAACTATTGCCAGTAGTTCTTTTTCTATTAGTACACTGTACCTTTGCTCGGAATCATTTAAGGTTCTCGATGCATAAGCGATTGGTAAATCGGAGCCTATGTTACCTTGAGATAATACTGCTCCCAATGCTACGTTTGATGCGTCAGTTGTCAGTATAAATAGTCTCGTAAAATCTGGGTACTTTAAAATTGGGTCATTTGTCAAAGTTTGTTTCGCTGTTTCGAATGCGTTAATAAATTCGGTATTATGCTCAATTTTAGCTTTTTTCTCTAGACACTTTGTTAGGGGTTTTGTTAACTTCGCAATGTTGTTGATGAATTTCCTGTAATATCCTAGCAAGCCTAAAAAGATTTTGATTTCTTTTCAAGTTTTAAGTATTGGAAAATGTTGTATTGTTATGATTTTGTTTGGATCTGGCTTTACATTATTCGCTGTTATTTGGCGATCTAAATAATTTACCTCTTTACGTAAAAATTCGCTGTTGTCGAGTTGTACTTTAAGATTTTTCTCTCTCAGACATTGGAAATTTTTTTTTATGTCCTGAATGTGTTCTTGAAGCGAAGCCGAATAAATAATAATGTCGTCTAGTTACACTGAGCAGATTTCGTTCTGCAGTCCTCGTAAAACGTTGTTCATTAATTTTTGGAAGGTAGCTAGCCCGTTCTTAAGCCCAAACGGTAGTCTTTTATACTCGAAGTGTCCAATATCTGTTGAAAATGCGGTCTTTTCAATATCCGATGGGTCCATTTCTATCTGGTGAAGTCCTGAAGCCAAGTCTAAAGTTGTAAAATATTGACTTTTTCCTAATTTGTCTAAAATGTCACTTATATTGGGTATAGGAAACTTGTCGTCAACGGTTTTTTCATTTAGCTTCCTATAGTCTATCATTAATCTCTACTTGGTTTTTCCAGACGCATCTTGGTTTTTCGGCACGACCCAAATTGGTGAAGGCCAAGGTGATGAGAATGGTGGAATAATATTTTCTGGTAACATTTTCGTTACTTGTTGTTTTACCTCTTGTTTATAGATTTCAGGAAATCTGTAACTTTTGGTGTAGATTGGTATGTCATCGGTTGTTCTTATTACATGCTTGATTTTTTTGGTAAAAGTTAAAGACACTTGTTCATGATGAAATATGTCCTTGTATTCCTCACACAGGTTCCTAATTAGAGTAATTTCTTCATCGTTTAGGTGTTTTAATTTTAAGTTTTTTAAGTTTTCTCTCTGAATTTTCTTAACATTGACTGGAACATTATTAATATTGTTAACTGAGATAGGTTCCTTGATTGGTTTAACTTGCATTAAGTTTAAAGGTTTCGATATTTTTAAAATGTTTTGCTCTTCGCCTTTGTTTAACATTGTTGTTAATGCTTGCTGATTTTGAACTTGTACTAAGGCTGTTGACATTTCTATGTCAGGTCCAAAATTCTGATGTTCCAAAATTTCTTGTTGTAGTTAGTATTTACGGGTATTTGCACTACGGTTTCCGTTCTTGGTTGAAGTGTTAGTGTACAACATACATACATACATACATAATCCGTCCTCTTGTACCCTAGGGTGTCGAGGAGTGTACAACATACGTTTTCTTGAATTTCATTCTGATAAATTTGTATTCTAGCTGTTGAAGTCACTATAATGTTATTTTTTAAATCAATTGTGGCTTCTAACTGTTTCAAAAGATCAAGTCCTATTAAACCATCGTATTTAGAATTAAAATTAAATAGATATGTTGTATGATAGCTCTTTTTAAATGTGGGAGGTAACGGAATGTTAGCAACTTCATTGTGATAGCTAATATTGTGCACTGTTTGCATAGCAAATGGTTCTATACGAATTTGATTTGGATAGTATTTATAAATTAAATTTGGATTTATTAAAGTTCTTGCAGATCCAGTGTCAATCATTAATTTAGCTTAAAGTTCCGGTATAATAATACAGGAAACGTGTACATTTTGTTTTACATTTAACGATATTACGTCGGTGGTGTTCTCACAGGGTCCATGGAAAAATCCTGATGGTAATTATTATTTGGTGTTTCTTCTCTGTCTAAATAATTAGCTTCCTGTTGATACTCTTCATAGCCTCCATATTCTGGTTGACAATTTTGGGTTGTTTGAGCGTCGATTTCGAATGGATTTTCGAAGTTTGGCTCTTCTTCTGGTGTGTCGTGGTAAAATAACTCTTCTGATGTAAAAGTTGGTCTCGGTTGGGAATAACTAACTCGTCAAAGTTGCCTAGTATTTCCGGAGCTTATGTCCATTGGTGTTGGCTTTGGTTGTGGTAAATTTCGGGTTTGAATACATTTGTATTTTGCCTTTGTTGATTTCCAAATTGTTGAAAAGATGTTTGTGCATTTGCTATAGCTGCGGTAAACAATTTCGGCTGTTGTCGAAAATTTTGTTGTTGGTTACCAAATCCAGTAAAGCGTGAGTTTTGTGGTGGCAATCTTGAATATCCAAATTGTGGCAATTGTGGAAATTGTTGAAATTGTCTGGATATGGGCTGCGGTAACGCTGCTGGAACTGTCATGGTAAAAGGTCCTCTTGTAAATTGCGGCTTATAAAAATTGTTAGAAGTTTGTTGTCTTGGTTTCTGGGTTCTTAAAGTTGATGTAAATCTCTGCTGTGTAAAATTTTTCGCATAATTTATGTTTTCTCAGCTAGTACATAAGTTAATGCCTTTTTAACGCTGTCAGGTCGTTGCGCTCTTATTAACGATCCTAGTGGTTCACCTAGCCCGGTTATGTAGGCTTTTAAAGTAAGTTGATCGTAGAGATCACCTTTGATTTTTCTAGTGGCGACGTCGCTGGTATTGATTCGTAGTTGCGAAAACAGTAATCCACGAATATCCTGACAGCGGTTATAATATTGTTGCGGATTTTCATTTCCTGGTCTAAGCAGCATAAGGTCACGTAGCAAAGAATCTTTGTCTCTTTGGTCCGAAAAAGACTTTTGAAGTATGTCTTTTAAATCGTTCCAAGAATTGACATCTCTACCATTTGTAACTATGCCTGCGTCGGCAATTAATTTGCTTCTAATCAACGAGAGAATGAAGTGGTTAATAAAAAGATCTTGTGTATCTGATTTGGTGAATTGGTTAATTATCAATTCGCTAGCCCTAATAAATTCGGATAGACGCGCAGGATTGCCGTCAAATTCCGGTATAGTGCGCAAATATTCGACGTGGAACGGAGTCATATTTTGCGTGGTATTATTTGTAGAATTGAAACTTTGGGAATCTTCTTGATTTATATTTAAACTGGATATTTGGTCAACAAGGGTTTCAATTGACATTAACGGTAATAAAAAAATTATGGAAGGCACATAAAGGGATAACGAACAAATAAAAAGCGTATGAACTGACTTTGATTCTTCTCTGCGTTGTCCTGTCCTTGGAAGTCCCCTTTTGGATGCGATGTCTTTAACCTAGATGGTCCAATAGGTCCAACGATTTCGGTCCGGTCCCCTGGATTCAAGATTTGGCGATGAATGCCCTCCTCTCGATTCAAGACTCGGCGATGTATGTCCTCATCCCGATGTTTTGTTGTTGTGTTGGCCGAGGTTTCCGATTTCTGTGCACTCCGAACAAAGTTTTTCGATTGCGAATTAAATCGTTGATACGAACGACAAATCGATTTAGTATTTGCCTTATCGTAATCCTACCGACTACGCCAGTTTTATTTTAAGTTACGAAATTAAACTAGAAAAAACTTTATTGTATTTCCACACTGAGCAATTATACAATATCTTTACATAAAGAATGCTGCATAACAACTAAGTTAATTCTAATTGAAATTGTCTACAAACAAGCAAGCAAGTTGATAAGATAAGGAAATGACACCTCGTAAGATTAGCAAAGCGTGCGTTATCTGTCCCACGTAACTCAGGTTCTGTTTTTGCGTTGTGTCGCCCCTTTTCCTTTATTTTTTTTTTCAGGTTACGCTTTACCGCCGCTGCGGTGCCACGGATTAATCAAATACTTAATATCTTGTACTGTATTTACCTACATATTGTAATTAGCCCTAAGAATTGTCGAAAATATTTATAGAGTTTTTGTAGCTAAATATAATTTCTTCAAAAATATATGTAGTTTTCCTCTTTAGCAAGCAAAAACTAATTATTTGGGATGGGGGAATGTAGCGTAGTGCTATTGCAGCCTTGGCGACCATTACTTGGTTAAAAAATGTAAATAAACAGTTTGGTTGTTTACTCCATTACATACAAACATGTGTTTTATTTCCCTAAATTAAATGTAAATATAACGAAGACTCTCAAGCTGTTATAGTACCTGGAGATGTTTAAGCATAGAAGGGGACCATAAAAAAGTTACAGTATCTATGGGTAAGCTGCCCAAAACGTCATTGTTGGATTATGCTAGGTGCAGTCGTACGAAGGAAAGGACCTTGAACACTTGAAAGAGAAGTATTTTCCAGCGTAGCTTGACAAAACACCCAAAACTTCTAGCAAATCTGCTTCATGTGGTGGTAATAACGCCAAAAGGAGGAAAATACTAAACAGGGTAATAAGAGGTCTAAAATATCACAATATCGCCAAACGCTGTGCAAAAGCGAAACCAGATTGACTGATCGAGGTAAGAGAACGGAGAGAGGTTAAATTTTCTTCTGAAATACCCGCTAATCCTAGCATAACCAGATGAATATCAGCTACTGCACACACAACATATTAACGCCGAGAAAAACTCTACAAGGTAACCGAGGATTGGAATCCACATATCGTGGTACACTCGAAAATTTGACCCACACACCGTAGGCGCCAGAATCAATTCATCGAACTATCTGGCCAGGTAGCTACAGAAAACTGCTCCCTCTATACTCGCAATCAAAACGAGGCGCCCTAACCCAAATCACAATAATAACGGAAAATAGCTGAAAATTCAAGACAGTCTTTGAATATTAAATACATTTTTAATTAGTGCAAAATTTACGTACAACTTATTTAGTTGCTTTTCTAAAGTTGGTAAATATCGATTACTCCCAATTATGCCCAGATGACGTAGCTAATCTTAGGCCTTAACTATAAATTACTAGTAAATGAAACTTGAAACTTGAGGTGAATATCTGTATATGGTGCATTGTGCATTGTGCATTCTGGTAGAAAAAGATTTTATGTATAAATACACGTTACATGAACCAACGTTACAATTCGATTACATCTGCTAAAATTTATGTAACTCTATGGACCATCTGTTCGAATTAGGGTTTAAAAGGATTAAATTTGTAAAACAGCATCGCTGTTTTCTGTGTATTTATCACGCCACTGTTATCGGTGTAATATAAAACATGTACAAAAAATGTTTACTGTCTGAATTTAATTTTAGGGAGAACGTGAAGGTAAACGAGGTTGTAATGCGTAGAAGATGCTTCAGAAACGACATTATATTTCTCGGAGCCGAAAATTACTATCAACGCTTGCTGCTACTCAAGAGATTTAAAAGGAAATAAATTGCTGAAATAGCTTACTTTAGCGTATATCGTACAAGGCAATGTAGTGTATTCTAAATTTTTGTTTTGGAATTATGTAAAATTGCACATAATGCTTATGGACATACTATTTTTCCTAACCACATGAATCCTTATCTGTTGCTTTAGTAAACAGCATGAGTTGGAGAACTCATTTTGAGCCCGTGAACGTGAAACGCTTAGTGACCATGACTATCAAATCCTTCAGATTCGCGTATTCTTCTCTCTTATTATGAAACAACTTAATTTTTCTTAAAATATTCAAGTAACTTGTACTTGTTAACTTCATCTAGTTTTTATGTATAGAAACAAGTATTTTATACTACTTGCGTCATTTCTAAATAATAGCTTGAATTTACGTTCCCCTTTGATGATATATCCAAAAGTTCAAAATTCTTTTCGATGGCATTGAATCAGCACGATCTTTATTGCCTTGTTACTTTAAAAGCATTGAATAGAACACTTCACGCAACGCTTTTTATATTGATTTTCTAGTACAGCGACTTCGAGAATGGTGTATTGTAAGCAACCCATTTACCAAGGTTGGCAACCATGTTTTAAAAACTAAATCTCAGTAATAGCAAGGTAACACCTATTTTCACAGACAAAATCTATTTTATGCACACAACAATCCAAACAATTTGCTCAAAATTGTAAAATTGGTGCTTGCATCACAATATTAAATGCACTAAATCGACATTCGGCTGTCTAAAATGGTTGAGTAGAGGCTCTCACAAATAACAGCTGTTTTATGCATCAAGGTAGCAAACTATGATTTTAATCCAGGGACTGTAGGTAATTCCTGGTACGCCGAAAAGAGGTGAGAGTATTTTCAATCAAAGGATTACCGGAATTTATTCCAGAAATGCATACAAAATTTTTCTCCCAACTAAATCTAAATTTCATAATTGTCAGTTTAAGGTAAATAAATAATAAAGGTTAATAAGAGCCTAACCTTTGTAGTCCAACACAACCAACTAATTGCTTATATAACCTTGTGTTGATTAATCTCCTTCTTTGTATGGCTAGTTGATTGTGATCGATTAACTTATCACTTAGTGATTTCAGATGACGTGTTTGTATTCACTAGTTTTACTACAGGCATTAGTTTAATTCTTTATTGTGTTAAAGAGGAAGCCTGTTGACAAGCAGCAACAAGCACAAAATTGTGCTCGAGTGATCTCAGTGGAAAGGGAACCGGTTGTTGGCAGAAAACAAGTTTCAACCCATTATAGCTTAAAGGTACGAGGAAAAATTTCTATAATTTGTGTTCAGAGCCATCACATATACCTTCCAGAAAAAACTTCCCCTCGGCTACAGGAAGTCTGCTCAGCTGCAAACTACGAGCTTGCTTAAAACTTCGGGAATGGTTATCTTACTTCAATAATTCACGCAACTGCATTGCGCTCCACAAATAAGTTATATTGCAGTACATTTGAGAACTACATTAAGATAAACATAAAAAAAGATAAAATAGTGTAAGTCTCTTATCGATATTTTAGCCCAGTGTTGGCATGGAGCGGATATTCCCATACACTTTTTGGAACGCTCGCTCCTTAAGACACATTCAGTCCTTACAATATGTTGCTCTTGATGTAACCACATCCGTTATATACACTCCGCAAAAAAATTATGGAATCACTTGTTTTTTTTGTAAGAACTCTTTATTTCTTCCAAATTTTAAGTTTTATTACTAAATATTGACTAAAAAGTAAACTGCGAAAAAAAAACAAAGAACACAACATAGTGTGGTAAACATAACAAAGAGGAACATTAAGAACAACAAAGTTAATTGAAAAATTGATCTAATAACGGGTATTTCCGCCTCTAGCAACTATCACTGCTTGAATTCGCCTCGGAAAAGACTCGATAAGACTCCTGATGTAGTCTTGGCCTATCTGGTTCCATTCTGCAATAACAGCTGCTTCTATCTCATCCAGCGTTGTTAGTGGAACATTCTGTTTTTTAGTCCCCACCCGATACGGTCCCAGACATGCTTTATTGGATTCATATCTGGACTTTTTGCTGGCCAGTCCAAGACACGATTGCCGACCTTATTAAAGTAATTTTTAACAATATTAGCTACGTGCGGCCTCGCATTGTCGTACATTAAGAGAAAATGTAGGCCTATGAAAGGGAAAAATGCGACCACATGTGGCTCTAAAGCATGCCTTATGTACCTATCTGCAGTCATAAAGCCATTGCGAAGTCCGTTTTAGCTTCCAAAGATATGCCACCCCATATCATGATCGATCCACTTCCGAAATTTGCGGTGTTCTTGAAGTTGCACTGGCTATAGCGTTCGCCGTCTCTTCAATACACCGGCATACGTCTATCTGACGAGAATAGACAATATCTAGGCTCATCCGAGAAGAAACACGTTAGCCCAATCTTGAACGATCCAATCAACACGATCTCTCGCAAATTGCAATCTGCGAGTTCGGTGTTCTGTGGTGAGTATAGGTATTCCCCCTTCTCGAAGTCAGTTGCTTACCGTTTGTGGTGTAATGTCCACATTTCGAACATTACTCAGTTCATTTTTAAACCACCTTGCCGAGCAATGTCTGGTTCGCAAGGCAGAAATTCTTAAAAAACAACCATCTAAGGCCGTAGTTGCCCTCTTCCGACTTTCCCTCGGCCTCTCTTGTACTCCCCAGTTTCCCTGTATCTACGTACGATTTTTGAAATCGTCTATTGTTGCGCACCTATCACTCTGGCCACATATCTTTGACTTCCACCATCTTGAATGAAGAAATGGCTCGGATAATTTCTTCGAGACTTAAGATACGTACAAGATGAACTGGAGGACCAATGTTCATTTTAATCAGCAAAGTAAGAAAGTCCTTCATGAAAAACACGTGATAAATGATAAAGGAGAAAAACGCTGTTTCAAACTTTTAAACCAATTTTTGTCAAATAATGAGGGGATATGGAATATCTAAGGCTTAAGTAATTGTGACATGCAGTTATTTTAAGTCGATGCATTGTTATTTAACAAAATGGACACAAACTGACACTATAGAAACGTTTTTACATGGATAACCTACGTGATTCCATAATTTGTTTGCGGAGTGTATTATCATATTATTTTATATATTATCGTACCATATGTGCAAAGTAAATTAGAGCTAATTATTGAGAAGACTAGATAAGTTTAACAAAAACCTTACCGACACCGAGAATTGAATTTGCGACCTCAATCTTGGTAGTCGACGAGTGTGCCACTACTGTACCCTAAAGGGGTAGTTATCCGACCGCTTAACGTATATTACTATAAATAATAAGGCCCAAACGCTGTTCAGTTTTTGCAATAACTTAATATTCCACACAAATTGACGCAAATATAATTCTGATAGGTGACGTCATTTCAGAGTTAACGTATTTTTATTCATCCGACTTTCCTTTAACGCCAAATAGGTTGTTGCCGTAACAAAATTACGGCAAAAATTGTAAAAATCGAAGTGGTTGAAATCACTATATCGAGAAGTTGTGCAAAAAAAACACTTACCGCCATACCGATCACAGCCATAGGCTGGGATCGCGACAATGTAAGAACTTTGTCTGCTCATGACGTCACATCGTGTGATAAAAAAGTAGTAGTTGTTTACCTTTGGTACAGTTCCACATAAAAGACAAATGATAGCCTGATAACAAGAGCGCTTCAATTTATTTAAGACTTTCTGCATTCCGAACGCCTAACTTAAATCCGAGGAAGCAGTCAATACTTAACTATTTTACATACATTGCTTAACTTAATAAAACATATTCAAAATTGGAGGTGTTTCTCAACATTCATTACCTAACTAGTAACACAGGTTTAACTTATCTTGATGGATTAATGAACTGGAATAGATACAAAAACCAAGGTAAGTTATTTGCGCTAACCGAAAATTTCTTTTTGCGGCTGGATTAAACGAAACAAAAATGGACAGCTAATGGTCGAAGCGTCGGTAACTGGCGTCGCGACGGTAAAAAAAACCTTTTCAGGTCTGCGTTGAATTGAACGTCGCCGTACATAATGGTTGCAAAGTGATTCGTGGCGGTACATAAAAATTCCTGAAAATATCCGACCGGGTGTCATCACCACGACGAAACGGGAAACTAAATTCCTAATTGGTAGGCTGTAGAGTGGGAATTATCAAATCCGACGATTAATCTTCGTTTCGGTTTTTTCAAATTGTTACAACTCAAATTTAATTGGATTTCATATCATTCATTAGCCAAAAAACTTTAAAAATTCATAAATTTAGAAACATTAGAAAAAACATAACAAAATTAACATATTAAAAACACAACAAAATCAATCAAATTTGAGAGTTGTAACAATTTGAAGGAAACCGAAACTTTTACGAATATAAAACTACCAGAGTATGTGGAAGATGTTTTAAAACTTGGACCAAACTTTAACGTATATAACCGTTATAATAAAATTCCAAATGAGAAATTTATTATAAACATTGAAAATGCTATCAGTAATTTGAACTCAGATAACTAAACTAAAATAAGGGCTCCTGTTTGCAATATTTTAACTAACTACCAAAGTAAAAAAAATTTAATTGAAATGATAACATTAAAAATAAAGACATAATAATTACCAGGGAGATAAAACAGACTACAGTCATTATCAACAAAACTTATTACAATAATAAAATTCTAAACCTTTTAGAAGACACAGAAACGGTTACAGGACAAAAACGACGTTAACGTTAACGCGCCAGCTCATACGAAAAGCCACGGAAAAGCTAAACGATTAGCGCGGACGATAACACTCAAAATCTGGAAAGTAACTCACACAGCACCGCTGCCCTGCCCGTAACAAGAAGTGCCGACTAGACTCAGTAAATCAAGGGGTGGTTCAACACGAGATAACACAAGGGCAACAGCCTAAAGAATGGTAAACAGGTCTAAATAGATTGTGCGCCACCCCATTCTATCAAGATGAACGAGAATGCAAAGGTAAGCCTACTGAGAAACCGCGAAGCAACTTCACACTTGGCAAAAATGCAAAAGTTAAATGGAGTAGGGTATGTGTGCAGCATTGTGAGTCCCCGGAACCAAATAACTGTAGCGCCCTGACCTACCTTTGACGCTCACAACTTTGGCCAAGCTCCGCTTTATATCGATCTTACACTGCAGACTGCTTAATCTGGAAATCGGCATGCAACACACACAAAGAAAATACAACGGTTTAACAAATCGGTCTATTCGTCTGACACAAAGAAAATATAGTTCGGTACAGTTAATACACGATGTATGTTGGCTGGCATTGGTTGGTACAATTCCAATTATTGGCATAAGTGAGGGCGTAATAATTACTGCCTTACAAATATGATTATGACGTTACTGAGTGCGCCAGAAATTACTGCATACAGACTATCATGCTTGGCGTTAATGAGTGTACGAAAAACAATTACTGCCTTACAAATACGATTATGACGTTACTGAGTGTGCGAGAAATAATTACTGCCTTACAATGTATCACGCTTGGTCTTAATGAATGCGCGCATAATGAGACAGCTCCTAATACATGGTATACACATTACTTTATAGCTTTAGCTGTCTAGGTGCGGCAGGAATGGCTCCGGCGCGGGCACAGCGGCTCACAAGGCTCCAGCGGTTGTAAGCGGTTAGATGACGCATCCCCAAGGATTCCTTGGCAGAACACACATGCGGCACAAAGGGGCGACAAAAGCTCGCATGAAACAGGCGACCTGAAATACGCTCTCGCTGTTTGGATCCCACACAGTAGTGGTAATTTTCCTGCATGGCACTCGAGAGAGTTTATCCAACAAAACGGGCCATCAGCAACACACCTAACACTTCGAAAATACCTTGTTAACAGCAACAAATTACAATTTCTCACGCGTCCATTGTCACCTGCACGAAGGGGACGACGCTGGCTCGCTCGCCTCGACTCTCTGTCTTCTCGAGATCAAAGCTAGCTCCCAACTGACTAAAAACTGAATTATGCTACCCCGCCGACAAGAGAACTCGAAGGGCAGTTCATGCAGACAGATAGCGACCGAGCAAACAACATTCATATCCTCTCTTTCGCTCTCACAGACTAGCGTTTTAACTCTAGAACTCATGACGACGCGAGCGATAACAGCACAGGTGCTAGCGAGACGGCCCAAAGCCAAAACGCCGCCGTGTGACAGCTTGAAGCCAAAACTTGCATAAATCTAGATACACACTCAAATTTAGTCGGAAAAAAATATGACAATTCTATATACACACGGTGTCGCAATTTAGAAAAATGGGCAAATGACTCGTACATTCGTATAACTAAAAAATGTCCTGACAAAACTTATAGTAAAATTGATAAGGATCCAACTGACAAATTTAGAATTTCAATAACAAAGTTTTCACAAAATGGAAAGACCATAATTACATAGACAATAAAACTTAAAAATACTAATAACACATAATGGACTTTTACCTATAATTTATAGTTTACCAATTACATAAAGAAGATTACCCTTTACGATCTATTGTTGCTTCATATATTAGCCCGTTATCATATTTGTCAAAATTTTTATCAAATATACTAATAATACTACTCAAAAAAATCAATACAGTGTAAAAGATTCTTGGACTTTTAAGAATTTTGTTGATAACATTTCACTTCCAAAAAATCATGTTTTATTCTTTTTGTATGTCATATCTCTTTATACAAATATAATAAAATTTTAAAAAATTGTAACTACGATGTATCTTTTAAAAATTATAATACATTAGGAAATCAATTGTTTAATAACTTAAACGATAAAACTAATACTAATTCTGAATCAAATATTGTATACCAAACCGATTGTAACAATTGTGATGTCAATTACTTTGGTCAAACTAAACAAAACCTAAAAAAGGATACCTCAACACAAATCGTCTATAAAAACAAATTTCTGAACCCCAAACAAATCTAACGCTGCCCTATCTGACCATGCATTTCAAAATTACCACAAAGAGATATCAACTTAAAAAAACGCCTAGTTTATGAAATAATTGAAGTAAAAAAAAATCAATTATTAATTACAAAACTGATATTGAAAAATTGCATTCTGTTTACTATAACCTTTAAAATCTTTAATACAACTTTTACCATCATATATACATTTTACTATTAATAAATCAATTAAAATTAATAATTATTAATATTCACCTTGAGATTTAGTTCTTGAAATATCTTCTAACTATTAAATATTTTAACTAACGGGAATTTTTTCAATTGGCAGCCCTTAGATGTAATAAAAATCGAGCTGTTTTAACACATTAATTTGTAAAGTTATTAATTATTCTTTGATCATCCTCCTGTTTTATTTAAAAACAATGTGCGGGAGTGTTAATTTTTTCCCAATTAACCTCTACCCCAATGAATTGGTAAGGAATTTTCAGTTTACATATGTTTTATTTATTCTAACCAATTCCCTCATTTGTAGATCTAATCATTTTAATTGGAATTTTATATATATATAATGAATTATGTCTGAAGACGTTAGTTTTAACACTAACGAAACGTAACACGTTGCTGATTATATAATTAAGCAATCTGGGCTCCTTAAGTTACCGCCTTTTTGTAATAGTGTTAGAGGGCCTAGATTACAGTGAAAGAAGTGATTTGTTGGAGTGTCGACATTTTGCGTAACGGTGCTGTGCATTTAGAATTTACCGTTTGAACTGTTGTAGCTGTCAGTACGCTGAATTGAACATTTACCGTAAGTTTTAATGATTATGCTTAGCCTAATGCTGTGGTGATTACAGTAGTTGACGCATTTGAGCCACATTTGGTTGTTTACCATCAAGTTTTATATTTTATGAGTTATTTCCTTGAATACGCCAAGTTGTTACCGTTTGCGAGTCACTTAAATTCAAGTTTAGACTTTAATTTAACCCGTTACTAACCCGTTTCGTTGCATTTAATTTTTAATTACATGTTTTTAGTATAGTTTACTTTTCTATTAGCTGTGTTTTTCCTTTGATGTTTACGATATTTGCTGCGAAATTGTGTGCGTGTTCTTTTGTAAAAGGGGGTTTAGAAAACTACCAATAACTTTTCCCGCAAGGTAAGTTTAACGATGTTGTTTGTGGTACCGTCGACCAAGCACTGCCAAGGTTGAAATTAGAAGGTGTAACTATTGGCTTCCACTTTTCTCAGTGGGCTGACCTGTGTATTTCCCTTATTAGGAAAGTGGTAGAGCCTTGGTACCAAACATCTAATTTTCTTTTACTAGACCGTTGCCCTGATTAGCCTCGTAGTAGACCCCATCTCCCTGAGTGAAGCCGGCACCCCCTTTTTATTACGGTTTGGGGTAACGGACCAGTGTAATTATTTTCCGATGTCAGTCATTTTATATGCTAGTCAATTAACTAGTTAATGTGTTACAGTATCAAACTATTTTAACGACACTAACGAGTGAGGGAGTGCCCAATGCTTAATCAAATCCGGAAGACGTCAAGACTTACCCTGGAAATCTCACCAAACAGGCTAAAAGGCCACGGCTTGATACGCTCAGGGAGATGGGCGTGGTCCTAGAAACGGTACACCACAGGGCAAAGGTAACTGTATACATATAGGGTGTTGCAAAAGAAATGGGCGTTACGAGATTCAATAGGGAAACCCCCGCTTAACCGAACCTCAAAGGCCAAACGAGGTGTGATACAAGTGCTCGGCTTCACAACTCTCGACGCTGCGGCGGCAAGCGTCGCCAACTTACCTGTAAAGCTTAAACACTCAGGATTAACCGTACATTTATCTTTACACAGTAACTTGAAGGTATGCAAGCACAGACTCGTCGGAAATTATAAAACCTCGTTCAGTATACCGTTATATTGCTCTCACACATGTATATTGGTTATACACAAAAGTAAACACAGTAATACATGGACTAACTACATAGCCCAGCTGCGAGACGCTTAAACTCTAACTATAATTAAGTAATTAAATGAAATTGGTTCACCGCGGCCTCAGCGACGCTGATAATGTTTCTACAAATAACGCACCAATTATGAGCGAACAACTGAATAAACTTTGTTTTACAAGGGCCTTGGTAGGCAGTTATGAATCAGCAAATAATCTTAAAAATTAGGCCTGAACAATTGAATAAACTTGATTAGCAAAACGATCTCGCCCGAGCGGCACTGCGACAGTGATTAAATACATAAATTAGGCCTGAACAGTTGAACTAGGTTAATACTAAATACACACGCTACCTGAATGCATCAGCCCAGCGATCGTGTCACGACGGCCGGCGAGCCCACCACTGCAACGAATGTACTGTGTGCGGAGGCGTAGGAGTCGAGCGGCTCCTGAGAGTAATACAACAATCTAGCAAGGTCTGAATTAAGTCCCACTTGTTAAAATCAGAATGGACGATACCGAAGGCTTGTACAGCTCTGCAATTTGAATCCCCAGCTACGGGAAGTAGGCCTCTTTACGGCCCAACCAAATTTTGCAAAACTGGCGGTCATACGAACAACACAAGCTACCACAAGCTCACTCCACAAAAGTCGAGAAGTCCCGCAGCCAAAAAGCGGAACAAAGCGGTGTCAGTACAAACACAAGAGTCCGTGCCCGAGGGCAGGGCGGCTACCAAGCGCCAACGCTCGAAGAAGCGCCCACAACTCCAGCCGGAAATCAAGTAAACTCAAAAGCGAAGCCAAGCCAAGTTTTACGCTAGACGTGCAGCTGTAGCCAATGAAATCGCAGTTTACCCCACGTGACGACGGCGAGTCAACCCGCGGACGAGAGAGAGCGACTGAAGTTTAAATTATTTAAGGAAGATATCTTGCTCACTCCCATGGACTATGTTTTGAAATTAATGTAAACGGGACGAAACAAAATGCAGCTGCAACTACTACTGCATGGAGACCAGAGCGAACATACTAGAGAAAGCTGCGTGCGTGTCAAATATTTAGAATTTTAGATGCAATTAGCAGAAATACTATAGGAGAAAATATGACTGAAAAGGAACCTATATACAAGCAAACTCGCCAACTTTGTACCAAAACTGCTTCAAATAGTCACCTAACTATTGCAATTAAAAATGGCCTGACAAATTTTGTGTCGTAAAGGCGCGTTTACAATACATTCGGTGACTATATTTTCCAGTGACCAAAGAAGGTGCCGCCCCTAAGAACGATGAGTACCTGAGAATGGTCGAAAGTGTAAGATCTTCTATTAGTAATAAAAAAGATTTACCCTCGAGCTTATGCCCACACGGAAGAAATTGTGTAACTCAGTCCTCCGACTAGTCTTCTTACCAATTAGTACATGTATATATTTAACTTGCATTTTCTCGGTTTGATGCCAGGTAGACATGTAATCCGCATGCAAAATATCGTCTTCCTCCAATAAATAGTTTTTGAGTTATACCGGCAACAGCCAGACAGAATTGAGAACACCTGTTTTTCGTCATCCAGGGACCATGAAACGTAAAGATCTGAAGATATCTCGGAAAGTGATTTTTCGCGATTACAATACTTCCTCTTTTAGACGAGGGAAGTAAAAACCGATGTTGGAACTATTGTAGTATTTTATGCTGCCCATGTGTCTTCTCTGTTAACATATGTTGGGTCAGAGAACACCTACGGCTGTTGTAGGTATTTGAATTTTTTGTTTTATCTCTAACAATAATTCTTATAGGTCGATGTCAAAATATACGTGAACACCCATACATAAATTTAACAATATAGCTTTTTTCTTGGTTTATATTACTAAATTAGAGACTATAATATTGAGCCGATATTTAATCAGGACCAACTTATATAAAATAGCATTATATTTTATTGCAAAAAATTATCTGAATGAAATTTAACATTTAAATTTATATTTAGCTTCATCAATACCATTACAGGTTTCTCTGTAACTGCTTGTTCTAATTAAAAGCAATTCCTTTTATATAGATTTTGCAGCGTAGATTTGATGCAAAGATCTCGGGGCTCTAACTAATTACTGCCGTTAAAGCGAATTATTAAAAGGTCAGCTTCAATCCTTAATAAGTAAAGAATGCAATTTCGTCTGGCGTTCGAAAAGGGATCACCAAATAGCTTCATCGAACTAAGGCAATTATGTCTTGATCCCTAATAAATATCTAATTCGCGAGCGCGCTCGTTCCTCGTGCCCCCATTTTCCTAAAAGAAGCAGGTATCAAGAAATTCGAAACATTAGGCTGGCATTACGGAAAAATATAAAACGCCTATTTAGCTTTTATTGCATTCCATACCTTCATGTCGTAAACCGAACACGTTGTTGGCTCCCTCACAACTTGTGGAAGACCGGCAAAGCGTAAAGTCTGCAACAAGAAAACTTAGAAAATCCATTACAGAAAGGAGAACACGGATGAGCACTTCAATAGACTTCTAGTTTTCAAGGCGCTCTTTGCATATCCATGACGGTGTAAACCCGAGCTATTTGTAGGCTACGCCACTTTTTCCATTATGAAAAAAGTTTGCTGAAGAATTTGAAACCACAGGATGCATTTTAATGAGCTTCACGTATGCGAATTTAATTTTTGCAGAAGCGCTAATGCATCCTGCTGAAATCCCCAGGTAAGTGTTAACCGCGTTGCGGGTTATTTGGCACTCGGGAAATCTAGGAATAAAATATATAGCACTCCTAACAGCGAACTACATTTGTTCTACTTGACCGTTTGCCATAAATTACTTCCGGAAGTATTTTTCTCTGTCTTTGGAATTCGCTTTTGTAACAAACAACCGATTTAGAACGATTTAAAATTGGTACAATAATAAGAAAAGCTTTCAAGGTAATAGAAAACACAACAGGTAATCGAATCTACGTTTCAAACTAGCTATTGTACCATAAAAGGTAATAGAAATACTTCTAACATATTTTATTGTAAAACCACTGGTCATTAATAGTATATTATGATACTAGTGTATAAGTACGCCTTTAAATCACATGCGACGAGTTTAAGAGCACGACGCACTAGCGGAGTGCTTTTAACGTCTTAAGTGCTTTAATGGCACTTATACACGTGTATGATAAGCTATTTTTTCACCGATCGTAACAAAAATATAAATAACTAGTTCGGTGACACTTGTTCCTTCATATTGTGTTAGATAATCTAGGTTATGTTGACAATCAAACTTACGGCAAAGCGTGTTTTAATTTTGTATTAAAAAACGCCTCCAACGGCAACGTGCGAAGAAGACGTATTCCGGGCGCTACTATTAAGAGTGCCACAAACGTCGCTTTTGACACTTGAAACAGTGCAAAAAGTTGTCATTTTGACACGATCGTAGAAAAAATTATTTTTTCTCCGATCGTCAATAAATGCATGGTCGATAAAGTAACACATTTAATGATTAGGCAGGAAATACATTGACACAGTGGCTAGGCAGCAAATGAATTAATAACCTAAGTTATTATGACACAATAAATGAGGAAAAGAACAATATTATTTATATAAGCTACTTCAGTACAATCGAATTTCATTTGAGTACAGAAAAAATGATCTTACAAATTGATCGGCAAAATGAATTATATGTTTGATGCGGCAATAAAGCAGATTTAAAGCCTTAGCTGCCAGCTGCGGCTTTAAATCATATGTTTTATTGCCTTATTAAACAAACTGCTATTAATCTACCATTTTATCAGAAGCAAGTGGAAAGCACAGTTACTGTTCTTTCAGTTCTCCAAGTGGAAAGAAATACCTACATGTAGTGCATAAAAATATAAAAAGTAGTTTTATAAATTTATACTAATGATTTCCAAAAGTAGAAATACATTTATTAAGGTAAAAATAGCAATTCAT